>JBBMOE010000005.1:13734764-13762611 GCA_037975065.1 Chaetodon trifasciatus
AGTAAAAAAGGGCAACCTAGCCACTTTTAATTTCCAAAGCAGCTAATTACTGAAACAAGTCTTTACCAACATTACAGCTGTACAATAAAAACACACATCATAAACATCAACAAGACAGGAACCTTGTAGCAGTAGTGTTACATTTTATATCGTCAGTTACTTTTGTACCTGTAAGGTTGGCAGAAACATCAAAGAGGATGAACAGGAGGAGAAGGAAGAGGAAACAAACCCGTAATTTCAAAATAAAGGTCTTTTTGATTTTGTTCTGGGATGCCCCTTCCCCGAGGCCATGGTAGGGGAAACACTGCATGAAATGTATAACAAATGTCAGTAAAGCAACTAAACCCTCCTAAATCCACTTACAATTTGCTGAACAAACTAGGTTTTATTCTTGTGATTCCACATAGAAAACAAAGAATCAGAAAATTTCCATTCTCGCAATGAGTTTTTAAAAATCATAGTAAAAATTATACAGATATTATCGTGAACAAAATGATATTGTACAGCCCAATCTTGCAGTATGAAAACAATCAGTAAAAAGTCATGGGGTGAACAATGTTTGGATATAATCTACTTTCTAACTCTTTGTGGTGGGATGAAGAGCTACCTGTTCATTTCAAATTAAGTGTTGCACACAGACAGTCAAAGGTTTATAATGTTTTCTTCATATTCAAGCATCTAATTTAAAAGACATATTTTCAGTTCACACTGAAATGTCTGTCACTAAATATGAGCAGTGAAATATAATGGCTACATGTGATGCACTGAACTGCAGAGCTGCTTAATATGTCTCTGTTATTGTCCAGGTTTTGATTTCAGAAGAAGGTTTAGCACTGATTTTGACTCGCTTTGCATGTGCTACATTGGAAAATGGCATAATGCAATTATTGTATGTTATTCATTCATTATTTTAATCTGTATTTATTGATATTCTGATTGTAAATTCATTCTTTAATGGTAAATGTTTCAGGGAAAATTTGAACTGTTATTAACAAGTGCAATTGAGCAAATTGAGCACCTCAGACAAATTTTAGATTACATTCAATTAAAATTTCCACTGAAGTTCTATTGTTCATAAAGAGCATTTAAGAATAAAACCATTAATCGTTTACAAGATGCTCTCATCATGAACACAATAATAATAATGACAACTTTGATTAATGGTATGTTTCCAGTACGTCCTTCTTATTTTCGATATATGTAGAGCAGCTGGTGGCACCAGTGAAGTCCAGTATGTCTTCAATCAATCATGCTTACAAGAGACACACACCTGCCTGCAGCCACAATAAAATGAAACACATCACCAAGGGCAGATGCTCACAGGCAAAACTAAACAGCTGTTTCTCATTGTCAAAGAATCTGTGGAACGTGCTGTTGTTATTTTAACAACATGAATCATCTCTTCATTGAGTCAGTCTCCTCTTTTTGAGGTGTTATTCTTACATTGTTGGCATCAGTGGCCTTAATTACATCTTCACTGCTAAAATCGTGACAATAAATAAAGCTTTACATGGCTACATTAACAACCCCCTCCCCCAAACCTCATTAACAAGGAAAAGACACATCCAGTGTGTAGTTATGTATTTATGCATAAAATCATACATTACACAAACTGTATATAGAGCCCAACAGCATTCAAAACCAGTAAAATATTGGACTAGAACAAATGAATTTGAATGGAATTACAATTGTCATTGCAATTACTGTATCCAATTGCAGATGCAAACGTAAAGCAACAGTTCCAAATTTTCAAAAATACACTTCAGCACCTCTGATAATTTAAAATAATTCTATCATATCATTACATTATATCTTTATGTAACACACAATTTTATAGGAGGTTATGCGACTGACTATTTCACAGCCAAGCATAGGAACTTCCTGGTGTCTTGTCATGCCGTGAGGTTGCTAGGCAACCAGGAAAGAGTCCTGTGAAGCTGATCTGACTGGCCGCTGGCTTTAGCTTCATATTTACTATTTAGTCGTGAGAGCAGCACCACTGCAACACAGTCACACAGGTCTCATAGCTATGAAACAACTCCACCAATCACACTAAATGAAAAGCAAAGACTCTCCCCCGTTATACACTTGTAAACACGACCTGAAGCGTATTTTTATGCTTCACATCTATTTCCATCCATTTTACGCACAGAACTACAGTGATTGTGCGCTGGGCTCTGAGCACTGCAAAAGGCGGGTGACCTACTGTCAGTCCTGTGCCTGAACACATCCAGTCTGGTAACAGACAGAGCACCCATGCTGCTGCTGCTGCTGCTCTGCTAAAATAGCACTCAAACTACACCTCCTCTGTAGATACAGCATTAAAGTATCTGTTGTCCACAACTGCACTTTAAATCTCTGCAGCCAGATGAAGTAAGCAGGGCACCATGTTGATTAATCTGCCGTGCCTGAGCGCAATGCCATTACGCATGGCCGTCCACTGTGTTTACCATCATTAGATCATATGCAAATGACACCAGGCTGCTGCAAAATGACCCCACACATCTCTACACACATTACATTGGTCAGTTATAATTGCCTCCATTCCCTGTTCTGCCTCTAATATCAATTATGAGATGACGTGACTGTTTACAATGTGAAGTACTGTAATAGTAATACCAGAGTTAAGCTTATGTAAAGGATCTGAAGACTTCTTCCACTGTAGCTGATTTCAGTGTAATTACCACTGATTTTGTACTCTACATCCTTTTGAAAAGAAGTGCCCCCTCGAGTGAGCAAAGACTAAATGATTAAAAAAAATAAATAAAAACACCTTCACATGCACTTGAGCAGCTTGATGACAGTGTTTATGTGTACACCAGCAGAGTAACTTAACTCTTACGTACATATGCCCCAGAGCCATCAGCTCTGTGAGGGTAAAGTCAACATTCTTGAACATCTCATAAAATGTTGCAGAGAAATCAACACTCATTAACAAAATAGTATTTGCGGTGTGGCTCTGGGCAAGTGTTCAAAACTGTAGACATAAATGTGCTGTTTTATTTCCACTCCAGCAGAACAATTTTAAAATAGTAGATTATGAAGAAATGATGCACTTGCATAGGTTTAAAGACTTATGATCTGAGCATTTGACCACAGACCACACATTATTTTGGGAAATTTTGAGAAATAAGTGACAGAAATACAAGTGTTTCTGAAAAATGTTGTCCTGTCTGGACAATGTTCTACTACTGCAGTGTGTTTTATTTGCTCCAGATCAGAGTGAATGAAGAAAAATGGGGGTGAATTGCAAAAGATGGCCTTTTATGTTGATGTCATAGGCACAATGGTTTGACGTGGCTTAAACAATGCTGTGGACCTTTTTAAAGTGTTCCATTAAAGATCAATATTTTCAACAATGTGAAAACAGCGTGATGATGTGAAAGGCATTGTTTGTATTGATGAACCTACAGAGAATCCACAGAGAACCTGAATCTGCAGTTCCCCTCAGATTTACTGAGCTTTATTGGGAGTTTGTTTAGCTGTCTGGCCCACAACTTGCCTGTTTTGGTCTCTCATTAGTCTCATGGGGCTTTCACACCTAACTCGTTTGGTCCGGACTTTTGGACTTTTCAGTTTGATCTGAATCGAAATTACTGGTGTGAAACATCCCCCAGACCACCATCTGGACCAAACAGCTGAACTTTGGTCCAACAAAAAAGGGTGACTCAGTGTGAAAGCACCTATAGTGTCTCTCTAGAAAGAAGAAATATTGAGTGCTCCAGTTTAAATATGTAAATGAATCCAAGATGTAGAGATGAGATGCAGAGAGCTGAGATGTTTTTCCCATCTTTTCTGATTGTACACAGTACACAACCTCAACTGCACATTTGCAGCATGAATGTCTGGTGATGGAACTCTCACTGCGCAACCTTTCAGAATGATGTGCAGAGTATATACAGTTAATAGATTCCAATGCCACCTCCCAGAAGCCACAGACTTGTAGTATAGAGGGAGGTCAAGTATACGGCCAGTGCTGCTCTCCAGTAGAGCTTGTTCTATTAACCTATAGCAGAGTGCAGGCAGTTAAGGAGACAATAGGCCCTGCAGCCCAGCACACGGAAAACTCGATACCACCAGGGAGACACAAAGCCAAGCATCGATCCAGCAGGAAGCCCAAGACTAAGCTTTACTCCCACGTGGACTTGTCACAGTGACAGTGTCAGCAGCTGAGAGCATCTCCTGTGGTCCATATGCCCAGGACAACACGGGAGATGGTGATAAAGGTAGATTTCTTTTGGAGGAAGATTTTGTTGATGTGTTTCATCATCCAGCTTCTTTATTTGAAAACACTATGAACGGTTGGCTTACTAAGCACACATTTTTATCCATGAAAACTTATACGATGTGATGTTATGCTTAAAATGGCTAAAAATAGCACTGTGGCTGGCTGCATTTAATCAATGCTGCCGTTGTAATTGGAGTTTTGTTTACTTCCATTATGCTCTTTTAAAAGTACTGAGAATATTGACAGTTGTCCCAGTTGTCTCAACTGGACTATAAAATGCCTAACTTTAACCTTTAACCAGCTGGTGTGAGTGCCTTAATATAACTAAAGCATGATTAATGTTTTTACGGTTAAGATACTGATGGAAAAGAAATAGAAAACATTAACAGTGACAGTACAGATAGTATGTATGTTTCTGCATGCAAATATTTTCACTGAAAATGTTTTGTTGATTAACAATGTAATTCAGGGAGCGTCATGGTTTTCTCTAATAATAATAATAATGATAATGATAATGATGATGATGATGATAATAATAATAATAATAATATATAGCCTCAAGGTTTCTAACCATCATCTGCTTCTGTAGTCATTAGTCTGAGTTATGCTTGGTTCTGCTTATAGACTTTATGTTGCATGCTCTTATTCATTCCAAGTACAGAATTTTCTGCTCCTCTACTGATTGAGGAAATTAAGCAATCTCAGGCATTGCAGCATCAACCCCCAAAGCCCAATGAATCAATCTGTTTTAAGGACAAAAATACAAAAACAATACCTGGTAGCAATAACTGTGTCCTGTGCCCTGTACACAGAGCAACAGAGAAGCCTCATTGTTTTCTCATATTTGTCATATAAGAGCATGTGTGCATATCTCAGTTCAATGACAGTACTATTATGTTAGGTCATACTCAATCACACCCAAATCAGTGTCCTCTGAGGCAAGGGCACAGTGATAGAATGTGATGGACGAGATGAGAAATAGCAAGTGACACCAAGATCTATTTTCTGAGCATACAGAAATTGTATGTGAGCAAGAATACACTGAATGTGCTTTATTACTGAACTCTGTAGGTACCATGTACTCTGTGTTTACTATGCAGTGTTTACCAAATGCAGCTACTTTAAGTCTAACAATACAAAATCTTTCCAGGGAATAACCTGCTTGTCATGCCTTTAGTGAGGAGTGAACAATGTTGCAGCACTGAACAGCAACCACGGGGAGTTTATCGGAGTTACTGAAAGTGAACTGAGAACACCCTCCGAATCGCAGGAATGCTGCAGCTTTTTGAACGGGGGAAGCGGATTGTTTAAACGCGCTCTGTATTTCAAACAGGCAGGCACAATGCTGCTTTTTCTTGACATTCTATTAAAGAGGCTGGTTGCAGCTTCCACAGGAGGGAAGCTGGGCTGGGCAGCAAAAGCAGAGGAGGAGGGGGGAGGAGGAGGACAATGATGGTAATGGAAAGTTGGCTTGAGTCATACTGCCATCTAGTGTCACTTCAGACATCAACAGGCGCAGCCCATTGTGGTGATCATGCACACAAAACTAGGCATGATCATTAGTCCTTCGGGGGCAATCATTATTTTCTATACATATTCAGTGTTGGATGCAGCTTGAGCAGCCACAGCACAGGGACCAGTACTGTTTAGCTAAAGGCCAGGCCATCCAGGTTTGGGCAAAGCATGTTAGATGAGTCTAATTGCAGGATTCAAGGCTAGTTCAGAGCCTCTCCCATGTGCACAAGGAATACCAACCGCCCTCATACAGACAGCTCAGCCCCTGCAGGTTAAGCCTAATAGATTGTAGAACTAATTCATCTCTGGTTCAATTTAACTGCTAAAGCAATATGTGAGCTTGCAGGAGGCCAAGGGCTATGTGCAGTGCAGTTCATAGAGAGAAATGTTTGCATCTGTTGCCTGTGGTGAAGACTTGTGGTGAGTTAAAGTAGGTCATGTCATGTAGGGGATACTGTTGGGATGTAATGCTGTTTGTTGTAGTGTATGCACTGCAATATGCTGTTTGTTATTATAAAAGAGAGAAAGTAAATCCTAGCATCCATTTAAAATACACGTATAATACATTAATGTGGACACAGACATACAGAGAAAAACACAAACTACTGTTGGGCTTACAATCATTTCCGTAAATATTGGATGAGCAAGTCAGTGCTGTTCACCTCCCTGACCACAGGCTGGAAAATCCGATATGACGTGTTTTCTCCTTTTTTTTTTTTTATTAATGTAAGTTGTCTATTATGTATTTGCTCTGCTAAAGGTGAGGCCAGACAATGGTTTGCGTGATGATCAGTCCACCACTTACTCATATTACTGAACGCCTGACCTTTTTTTGCAGTACCATGGTCAGGTTAAAATTTACCTTGACCAACACACGCTTCATTAAACATAAAAACTGGCATGTACACAGGGAATATCAAAATTCAATACAGTTTGATTTATTGATTACTTTCATGCTTCCCTGAGGATGAACTCTGTTCATTTTGGACACGCCGAGTGTTTCTTCAGCGTCACCTTCAGGCATCAAATGCCAACTTTACAAATGAGGTTTCTTAAAATCCACTGGTTTTCAAATGTTGAATTGATCTGATGAGACATTTTAATATTGATTTATTGACTATATATATATCCTTTTCGTTAATACAAAAAAGGGTAAACAAACATGGAAGGAGCAACTACAAAAAAAGTTTACATGTACATGTATTCTGCTATTTTGACAGACACAAGTCAGCTGATTATTTGACAACTATGTCTCGTCCACTCTGCAAGGCAAGAGCCTGGAAGACATTCAAATCCAGGCAGTCGGTCACTTAAGTGTCTTGGCAGTGAGGAAAGTAAAAAATGTCAAATATAAAGTCTCAAACCCATAAGGTAGCCTAGCATACTCACGTGATGTGTTGCAAAGCGCAGTCCCACTCTTATTTATACCATACAGTGTGTGTGTTCTGACAGAACATGTCACTCCGTGCAACAGTGTGGCTCAGTGATGTGTTTTGGACTACAGTGGAGCTGTATGGCACAGTGGAATAAGAAGAATCAGAATCATGTCTATTGTCAAGTAATCACAGACTTCCTGGACGACAGGAGGCTCGCTGAGAACTGCTGTCAAGACTTTTCAGTACATAGTCATTTAGTATCTCTTACTGCCTTGCTAAAACTGCATTTTGACTTTTTAAACCTGTCCCAGCTTCATTTTTTTTTCTGGTGGGGAATTTAATAAACTGCATGTTGTAAAAAAGGAGTCCAGATTTGTCTGCTCAACACAGTATCTGATGAGTGAGCATGTGCTGCGCCTCCTGCACGTTGCCCTGCATTGTACAGAATAAAGACCACAAACTCATGGAGGGAGTGAGGGGTTAACAATTTCTGGAAAAAAAAAAAAAAAGCTGGATGAGTTGCCAAATGCAGCGCAGAGTCTTCCATTAATTCCCCGTGAAGCACAAAACAAAAGATGAAGAAAGTCTTTATTTTCCCCCACCAGCAGCTGATGTTCATTCAGTTTATTGCACAGTGGTTGCATGTTGGAGTTTCCCTCTCTTCTGGCAACTCGCAGCATGGACAACGTTGAGGGCACCTTTGATGAGCACGTCTAATAATTGCAATGATGAGATGAGAAAAGTATGAAATAAATATGCTGGAGTTGTTCCCTAATGCACATGGGCTCTTCTCTGGTGAAAGAGCTCTGGATACTAAACAAAATACTGAATGAACAGCAAAAAACAAGACAAAACAATGTGTACCAACACGAGGCAGTCATCCACGGCACCCGCTTGAACATATGTCAGATAGACACTGTATGTAAGATGTATCAGACTTTGAATACACAATTCATTAGTAAAAGCAATTCATTATTGATTAGCGTTGATGTGTTGACAATAAGAGAAATCCAGAATATCAGCATACTTTCAGGTTGGCAAGATGTAATTGTGAATGTGTAAGTGTTTTGTCAAGCACAAGGTGAACAGACTGCTAACTGGCAGGAAAAGAAAAAATAGTAATGTCAAATCCAAAATATGAAGAAGCCTATCCTGCATTTGAGTTCACACACAAAACACACAAAGCCTTGTGTGTAAAACTAACAGTTGCATAACATGCATTTTAGGATTGCACACCAGAAATGAGAAATGTTCAACTCATGATCTTGGTAATGTTACTTGAACAAAATTCTGCTGCCTTTTGTTAATAATTACCCCTTAATGGGACTCTGTGTCATGATGTAAAAGGCAGACTGTTCTGAAATTTACTGAGCCGTTTTTGCATTTTGGAAATTGATTCTACAGAAAAGGTTTGATACATGGCGACAGGTACATTTTTACATTATTTTGTCATCACAGACTTGGTGGTGTAGAAAGTAAATGAATGAACAAGTGAAAATAAAAACCTCACAAGTCTAAGACCCAGTCAACAATAACATGAAAATGAAAGCTATTATTCACAACACAAAAAGTTGCATTTACACAACCCATCTTCTTTTAATCACCTTAGGGATTACTGAACCAAACCAAACCCAGGAATTCCAAACCATTGACCAAGAATGGACTAATGCAGGAACATTCCCATATACGTTGTAGAAAAGTTCCCACATCCATTCTGTACTTCCAGCACAAATTATCCGTCATCAGTTTCAGTCTTTGCTGTAGGAGTATGGTAATCTAATCAGTGTCAGTGTCATTTTCTGTGTTGTGTTAACCTCTGCTTTGCTGCCTTCACATATTCGCCACATTAAACTGTCAAACTGTTGAGCCATTTCTCATGTTCAAAGGAATAACTCTGCTAACCTTATACACAAATTTAGTCTCGATCTCACTGGAGGGTTTTAATGTCCCGGATTATCAAAATGCGTCTCCAACCCGACTGACTCTTTTTGCCATGAAAATGCTCCAATTTCATCACTCTGTATATTGCTGCAATATATCAGCATCCTCAGCAAATTCCACACCGGTATACAGCACATAGCCTTTATCAGCCCTTTGTGCCTGTCCGGTCTTATTGCTCTGAAATAGATCACAGCAGTTCAGCCACATACTGATCACTCACACACACTCTCACACACACACACACACCACCACCATCAGTCTTTTTGACTGGAGGGCCTGTGTTTTTCTGAGGTCATGGAAGATCAATGTTGACTCCATGGCGTAATCATCTGAGGAATAAGATTAGCATATCTTAGCGCCAATTGAGTTGTCTCACTGGCTGCAGTGGGAAGGGGTGATTAAGGATTGATTGTCCCAGCAGGAGCAGTTGTGAAATTCAGGAGACAAGGATGGAGAACAGAGGAAAAAGAGAGCAGAAAGACAAAGAGAGGAGAAATAGTTTGATGTTCTTTGAATATGGCAGATATATATATTTTTTTATTCAAATGAAAACCTATTGTTGCTCATAATTATGTATAGTTTGTAGTTCTTGATAACTTCATCAATTTGTTGATAAGAATAATTCTAACTCATTTTGGTAGTTTGGACCATCAGTTATGATAGCAGTGCACTCAGCAAAGTAATTATTGACATCACTAAGTCTGACAGGAGAAACATAAGCAGGACAGTTTGGGTGATAATTTCACAGTTCACCTTCATTTTCTCTTTCAAATCAGTTTGTCTGACCTGAGGAGGTCTGTTCACAACCTGAGGTTGGGCAAGGCACCTCTGTTCAGTATGGACTCTGATTAGCTGTTATAGACTGTGGACATGACAGGAAATAACTTAGACACAGGCGGAGGGAATGTGGAAGATTAGCACATCTGCTGGCTAAATTGCTAATGGCTTGAAATGATAAAACAGCTTTCCATGGATTATTTTAGTGTTTTGGACTAAACATTTTGATGGGTTGGCCATCTGGACCTTTGCCAATGTAACCAGATCATTTCTGTCTGTGTTATTGATCAGTGGATTACTATGAGACTTCAGTTTGAGCTGCTGCAATTTTAGAATTTGTTGTTTGTTTGTTTGTTGTCTGTGTTGAAAAAAGAGCTCGGCCTGTACCAGCCCTATGTGGAAAGTGTCCTGAGACAACTTTTGTTGTGATTTGGCGCTATACAAATAAAATCGAATTGAATTGAATTGAAAAAATTGAATTGAATTGAATTGATTGTATCTTGACATGGTTTGCATCAATTAAGTCACAAGAATCTTGGCTTACCAGCGACATATGGCATGAGCACAAACGTGTATGTGGTAGTTGTGTCAACAGCCGGGCAGATCCAAATTCTGATAAACCAGATTTATCCTCTAATTAGATTCCACTAAATATTAGAATTGGCTAATACAACCAAAACACATCCTACATAGACCCTTGTATGGACTATGTAAGCACACCCATTCAACATCATGGAAATACTTCATGTGAATTATATTTTAAGTTAGATTTCTCCTACTCCCTTGCTTTACCCACTTCGGGCTTAGGAGTAAACACCAAATTGGAAATTCTCTCCAAACTTGTTCCATCAGTCATTCTTTATTGTCTGGGTGTTTGTTCATAAATATTCATACATAAATTCCAACCTCTGACTTTAACTGTCACAGGGGACAACAGAGGGCTTATCCATGTCTTGTGCCAGTTGTTGTCAGAGAATATAAAGAGCCCATTACTGTGTCTGTTTGAGTAGCGGTGAATAACATTACGAAGTCCTCTATGCCACCTCAATCAGTGCATTTTGTGACTCTCCAGTGGGGTAAAGGTTATATCACCTTCATTTATTGCAGCCATTACCTGCACATTCACACCCACTCTCTCCAGATGCTGTGACATTCTGCTCAAATGTGACTGACAGATGCCAGGAGTGATTAGATCCAGCGGATTAAGGTGGATGCTCACTGCCAGAAATACACCTCTGCAGCTCTCAGATGTCATCCATGAAATGAGACAGACACTCCAAATAAGGGAACAGCTCAGGCTAATATCCCATTACAAATGCTGTTTACTCCGGGTGTCTACATTTAGTCCGGCTGCCCATGACTCTATCTGGCCAGGCTGTGTGTTGGAAGGAAGGAACACTGCCAGAAACGTTTCCCTTGAAACCTAAAGAGACGTTCACAAAACTAGATGCAGAATGCTTCATATCGCATCCAGCCAATTCTCTGTCAGACATGTCTGAAATCTTCCCCCTAACACAGGCTGAGAGGCAGTCACAGAGTGGCGCCTCCTATTGCTGTGGAGTGGCAGGGTGCCACAGAGGCACTCCTCACAGCCAAAACACAGCAGATAACATTAATTAGAGAGTCCTTTGTCCTTGTGTTTTTGGATGGCTTCCTCTCCTTTATGGATGAAAGTGAAAACTCTCCAACTGAGTTATCATTAAGAGAATATCACACTTTTGGGTGCCAACATGATGCCAACAGTGGTTACACCACCAAAAAAAGTTTTTTTGTCCACTGACACCCTGTGACAGCACCACCTCCATGCTGCACCCTAAACACTAAGGCATTCCCTTACATCGTCATGTTCAAACTTTCACAGTATCCACAGTTCTATTCTTTTAAGGACCACCTGTAACAAAAACAATTTCCCCTTGGGGATCAATGAAGTATTTCCGATTCTGATTCTGTATGATAACAGATTGAAATAATTAGCTTCAAACCAGGATACCATTATGAAATCTTCAATGAACAATCAAAAGAGTGAATTCAATTTTAGAACTAAATTTATTGTTCAAGTTTACAAACAATGCTGCAATCCACACTGTCCGTTTCATTTGTCACTGAAAATCTATTCTGTAAATGCTGCAGTTTAGCTGCTGGGACTTTCTGGATGCCACCAGCTTGGTCACACCAATATGCATTAGATTCAAGATTCAAAGATTTATTTTTTTGTCGGGTGGCATAAGGTACAAGGTGATTTGGTTTCACAGTGCTGTCCACTTCTGTTATGATGGATAAGAGGTACTTTGATTGATAATGTTAACTAGTAAATAGTTAGTTGAATGGCTTCACAGGGTAATGGAAGACCTTAATCTCAATGTACTGAGAATAAAGTCTGAAGAATTGATTGTGGCAGTTATTGCTGCTCTCAAATACAAATGATTTGATTGTTTGATGTTACAAATGATTTTGCTGTTCTGTAGGTAATGTTTTTAAATCTGCTTTGGTAAATTGAGGAAATTCTAATTTATGTATGCAAATGGAGTTCAGGAGATTTTGAGGATTAATCCTATGAGAACCATCAATAACCATAACAAATAACATGAGTATTCTGAATAGTCTGAATTTGAGTTGTCTCATATATACTATATACCTTCTGGTTACCAATGTCAGCCCTGTGGTCAGCAACTTCCTTTTCCACAAGTATACATATTTAATTCTTTTTATTGGGGTTAATATACATTATTGTGGTAAGATCAGTAGTTATTATCAGTAGTAGATGTAAGGATTATCAATTTCTATTTCGGTGGTAATCCAGTAGTATCTGATAATGATGTAAATAACGTTAAAGTTCAGAAGCAAATTATTTTGGCATTAAGCCAGAAATATCTGTATGAAGCCTCCAGTCTGCGTTGGTGGCACTCAGGAGACAGAGATTCTGTTGAGTCTTGGTGGACAGAGTGTGTTGTCTGTCAGGGTCTGGCCTATGTGTCTGCTGTTTATTGTCTCTGCTGCTGTTATTCTCGGTGCAGTGGTGTGATAAGGGGTGCTGAGAGCTGATCTACACCTGGCCTGTGTGTTCAGGCTGTTTGTTTTTGATTGTGAGTCAGCCCCACTGCAAGGACAAGACAAATGCACAGCTCTGACCTCTTTGACCTCTCAGATCACTGCTCTCTTGACCACCTTTCCCGTCTCCTCCTGTGCTTTTTTTGGCTTACACCATAAATACTTCTTCTGATTGTTTTTTTTTTCTCCTTGTCTCCTGTCTCCCTTACGTAATAATAGTGTGATGTAAAGCCTTTCTCCTTTTTGTCAAGACATATAAAATATGGTTTGTGTATTTCTGTGTTGCTCCCTTCTCAACCTCACAACCAAAATCTTTTTCTTTAGAACACAGAAAACAGAACATAATCTATTGCACAAAGGAAAGGCAGGTAGGAGACTGAAAATGAAATTTTTAATTCTACTCATGGGGATTTAAAATGAAATGATATCTTGCGTTATGATAGCAGACTGAGATAATGCTGACAAACACCCTCTATTTTCATGATCTATTATCAGTTTTATTATTTTGTATTGCAAATTCCTTCCCTCTTATATCTGTTTATCATGACAATTTATTAACTATGAAATATGCTGATTGATTTTTTCCTCTTTTGAATTATGCATTTATGCTGTTCCTTAAAGCTTTATTGCTCTATTAGCAGGACTGTATTTACATTGCTTTGGAATTGCATGCTTACGTGACCCACACTTTGATGCACTTGTCAAATGATGACTGGACTGTCCACTTTGTTTCCAGACCTGCCCTGTTCCTGGTCCAAGTGGCCACTGGCTAGTGCAATAGCCAAAGCTAATGTCCACTGGCCTTGCAGTGCTAATAGTAATGCCCATACAATACCTAAGTTTTGGTACCAATATCAAAACTACACTTTTTCTGATACCTTACTTTGTCTCACAACTCCTGCCAGCTACCAGTATTAATTCTGTTGTCTGCTGTTTTTCCTGTCACATACCTACTTTTCTGTCATCTCACATCATGCCACTCCCTCCTGCTCTGCAGTAACTCCATCACCTGACCTTCCCCACCCACCTGCTCAGCTGTTTCACATTTCCCTGATCAGCACTACAGTGCATTTACTGGCCAATTTCCACTCATTCCCTGTGAGAATCAGAATCAGAATCTGTTTATTGAACAGTGAAGTGTTTGATAAAATGAGTATGCAAAACCAATGGCAAAGCCCATGTGAGGGCACATATTCATAGAACTGGAGTTATTTTGAATGCCTCCATAGCACATGTATAGTTTGGAGGTGCATGATCAAGTGCTGGGATGACTTGCCATTGCTCAACCTAAGAGACACGATGACGTCGTTTTTAGCATGCAGTTGGCTGCCAACGTGCTTAAATGAGTTCCCAGCTTTTTTCTAGTCACTGGTCCATCCTCCTCATTCTCCTCCTCCTACTGAGGCGTGGCTAGATTCCACTGTAAACACGCCCATTCATTCAATTGCATGGTGTCACCATGAGATGGCATTTTTTTCACAAAAACACGTTCAAACAGATTTATGCTTCCTTATTGAAGTGATGGTTTGGACAGGATATTTCCCAGCCTTCCCAGACAATAATAATTGCCAAAATATTAATATATCAAACAACATAAACCCTGAAATTGAATCACATTTCACCTCAATGACTTTGACGTCAAAATGCATTATCAATAAATTCCCAAATACCAGTATTTATTAATTGAGAAGGATCATGCTGAATTGTTATTTTTTTCTCATATCATATTGTATGAACAGCGATGAAAAAATAGGTTTGGATGCTCCTCGCACAAAACACAGTTTTTCTTAAGTGGGTTTGTATTGGTATCTGAAGGGGCTAAGAGTTGTAGGGGCTGAATGATACAACAACAACAATGGTCAGCCCATTAAGTGCGAACAAAAAGGTACACTCAAACACTAATGTGCTTGGGAATATGGGAGAGAAATGTGAGAAACCCTAGGCAAATTAAGCCAGATTATTATTTTTTTTTCTCCTTCCAAAGAATGTGGTCTGCTACTTAATAAACTCTGCTAGTTTTGATGCATTTGACTAGATATCATTTCATCAGTGTATCATTTCATGGAAAGTCTTGACATTGGCATTGTGGTTAGTAACTGCGTTATTAAGTAGGAAGTAAGTAAGATTCAGACATTAACATGTTTCAGGATTGCCTGAGTTATATTAATAGCTGTAGCCTATTCTGATGGACAGGTCAGTAGATTAAGTTAAAGATATGACACTACAGAAAAGCAAAAGAAGCTGAAAGTCAGTTTGTGATGTTGGAACTGTGCACACATCTCTGCGGACTGAAACCACATAAACTGAGGCTTTTGTGCTCTCTGCAGTTTTCATGACGCACCAATCTATTTAGAAAAATCATTGTGTCAGTTTGTCCCAGTGTGTGGTAGTATGGTTGTGTACCCTACTCTGACAAGATAAATTATATGTCTTGTTAACAGCAAATCAGCTGCACAGATGAGCGGAACACACTGTACACACACCGTCGCACACACAGGTATTCCTGACTGTGTATTATTGATTCCCCACCAGCATTGCCACTTTCATTGCACAGAATAGACGTATAGTAATCGCTAACGCAGTTTGAACAGCCTCTTTTTTATGTTAGCAAAAAACAAATATCTGTATCAATGTTTTACAAAAAGTTTCCTTAAACTAACAATTGCACTGGGCAAACTTTAAGTAAAATGGGCAAAATACAATTGTCTGTGAAAGGTGAAATGGTTTTTTTTGCCATCAATCACAAAACCTATACCCTGTGGGTAGATCAAGCATTGCATCTGGTTCACACATGGTGCTTTAGGGGTGTTCTGAGTCAAGGCTGCATTCACAATGTCATCAAAGGGAACCAATGACCCAGCGGGGACCCAGTGAAGATCTGCCACGGATCTGTATAAATCCTGTCACAGACCAGCTGGCTATTCCAGGTGATGGACAGTTTCAAAAAGAGAATCAAGCAGAACCAGACCTTCCCTTTTATTCAATGCATGCTTCTTCCTTGTGAAAACCTGGTGCCAGTACCCACAATGCAACTTGACCACCAGCAGTTAGCCACAGATTCAGGTGTGTTAGGCTGGAAGCTGCGAATGTGTCCTGGAGCCTCTTGTGTCCAGCATAGATGAGGAGAGTGCCACAGAGGTCAGGTAAGCTCACTTCTTTCTGACTCCACTCCTTCTCTGTCTTTTTGCAGTTGTACTCTTCAGTCCCAACCAACACTGACTCAAATGGCATCTCTTGAGGACATTTTTCAGACTTCACACAGCTCCCTCTGGCTTTATACTACTGTTTTTCTTTCTTTTTTTCTGTTTTTTTCTTTTTTTTCAGTCCCCAACACCTGGAAACCCATTGTGACGTATAAAATTGGAGTCCCTCCTAAACTCTCATTGCTTCTCTATATTTGCCTAAATGTACTTTCTGGCTCATAAGATGAATTGTGTTGTTCTTGTGATATGAGTTTGTAATAGGCTATTCGGGCTTGTGGCTATAGTTTCAAAATACCATTTATTGCATTGTTTCTTTAAAGGATAAAGCTGCCATTATTCATATTTATTATAATGTCTGTGGCTCTCAGCTCGAAGCCCATTGGTTCATTGGTTCACCTAAATCTTTAAAAATGTCACAAGTTTCAGTTCAGTGTTGGTTTGGGTCTTTTCACGGGATTTATTAATAATAAGAATATTGTCAGCAATATCCTTTAATGTCCAATGACAGTGTATGACCAAAATGTAGCTGCTTCTTGTAAATGATGCACAAACAAATAAAGTACATTTGTATTAACCTTGTATGTAGTCAGTAATATCCCCACACAGATTAGAGCAGCAGACAGGAAACTTTTGAACCGGCTATAGGTCAACAGAATAAAGATGCAAAAAAATCTTTACTTCCATACTTACTTGAATGGCGACTACCTGGATGAGTTAAAAAAAAATCTTCATTTTGCTTTAACAATGTAAGCAGAGACAAACCATTATAGAGGGGAGCTCCCCTTCTTTGACTTACAATATGTAATAAGCCATTCAAAGTGAAAAACTTCATTTAGAACCACTGGTCGTCCATTCAAATAAAAGGCACAAATCCATAAAATGATACATTTAGGCAACATAGCAGCATAATATCTCTCTCCAGTATTGTTCTTTAACCCAAGCCTCACACTGTTTGCCAATCATTTGGGCTGTGCAACAGTCAATAATGGGTGAATCAGACGCTGAAACGGAGGGGTGGGAAAGGCTGACAGTATGGCAATGTCGCTCCGTTTTAGCCTTTAGATCAGCCAGCATGTAACACAAAGTGACAGGCAAAGCTGACTCCAAAAATCAAAGCCTCCTTTAGCTTCCACATTCTGCGAATGGAACTATTTGAGTGGCTTAGAAAAACTTCAAAGCCGGGGAGAAGGGGACTTTTTTAATTTCAGATAAGGCCCCAAGCTGAATGTGAACTGCTGGAATTGTAGAAGTTCACATCTTAATCGACGTGACCAGCTGAATTGAGGAGCAAAGAACTCATCTTCTGAGTCCTGTTTTCTTTCTCCCTCCTGTTTTTTTTTCTCTTTTTTTTTTTTAAATTTCTATAATCGAAAGATGTTGCCAAACCTCAGTGGGTAGAGAGAGACTGAGAAAGCGAGTGTGTATTGATTTAAATAGAGCTTTAGTTAGTGCAAAATACATTTACTTTGCCAAGCTGCAGTAGTATCATCAACTCCATTGATTTCAGTGCGATGCTGTTGTCATTATCAGGCCTAGATAATCTCTCCTAAGTCGGCCTTCCTGCTTGAGCAGTGAAGTCAGTGGCTTTCATTGTATTAGGCTATTGACTCCAGCTTGTTGTGTAGCCTTCATGTGTGGTTCTGTGTGGTTCTCTGTGTGTGTGTGTGTGTGTGTGTGTGTGTGTGTGTGTGTGTGTGTGCACGGATGTGTATCATTGATGTTGTGAGGAGATAAATCTGCCCCCCCCCCCCCCCCCCACAGGGACAAAACAAAACAACAAGTTTTCATATTGTACATCATGATATTTTAGTGTGAAGGGTACGTTAAGGTTCGGGTTAGGGTTATGCAAGTTGTGGTTAGGGTTTGGGTAAGCCTCTAGGAAATGAATGAAAGTCAATGTGATGTCCTCTGAAGTCATGGAAATATGAGTGTGTGTGTGTGTGTGCACACATGTACTGCTTGTTCTCACTCGACTTATTTCTTTCCTCGTTTTCACTGAAAGTCTAAGGAACAATGGCCTCAATCAAACAAACACACATATAAATGAGGCCAGTGTAGCAGAAATAACATGTCTACCATACAGACACTCTAACACTGACTTATTGCTCAGGAGAATTAATCCAAGCATCAGCATCCTCTCCGTTTTGACACATTTTCCTGGTTTGAATAGGAGCCAGCCATTTCTCACATACATATAGTTTCAGGCATGTGCTCATAACTGTAGATCAAAACTACCACTTTTATTTTCAAAGTCCATTGTGTTGAGTGAAAACATGTAAAACCTCTTATGATAAGCTACTATATAGTAACTCCAAAAGTTGGAGAGCCACTAATGTCTGTTAGAGACTGTCTGGTGTATTTATTCCCACACTACCCAGCAGCATTAGATGTCAAACATTCTTTCTTTCAAGCATTGAAAGGTGACTGTAAACATGTACAGTTATAACAATTTATAGCTGCTGTGGCTGAAAATGAAGGATGTAGACAGCTAAAACTAATCTGATGATGACAAAAATATGTGTGTCAAATCTACATAGAGGCGGCATGGTGGCGCAGCAGGTAGTGCGTGTGCCTCACAGCAAGAAGGTTCGCCGGTTTGATCCCCGGGTCAGGCGGGGCCTTTCTGTGCGAAGTTTGCATGTTCTTCCCGTGCTTGCGTGGGTTCTCTCCAGGCACTCCAGCTTCCTCCCACAGACCAAAAACATGCCCATTAGGCTAATTGGTTACTCTAAGATTGCCCTAAGGTGTGAGTGTGAGAGTGAATGTTTGTATGTCTGTATTTGTTGCCCTGCGATCGACTGGCGACCGGTCCAGGGTGTACCCCGCCTCTCGCCCGTTGACAGCTGGGATAGGCTCCAGCCCCCCGCAATCCCGAAAGGGATAAGGCGGGTATAGAAGATGAATGAATGAAATCTACATAGAAACGTCTTGAACCATATACATGATGCACTTCTAACTATATTTACTGTATTTTTCCTCAAAATTGCATGTTTCTTCAATCATTGTTCTGTGCTCATGGGCTGTTTTCACATGCATCTTCTGAAGTGGGAAAGCTTCTCTGTTCTCACTTTACTCACCTTTAATGTGTCACCTTTAAATTGTCTTAGGAACATGTGTGAAGGGGATCTTTCAATATCTCAACAACTATTGGAGGGATTGCCATGAAATTTTATTTCGACATTCATAGACCCTATTGGATGAATCCTATTGATGTACTTTAACTTTTCATTGAGCAGCACGGTCAATTTTCCATTTGTTTTTTAGTGAAATGTTTTGAAAACTTTTCAGTGGATTGCCATAAAATTTGGCTCAGATATTCTCATCCCCCTCAGGATGAATAGTAATAACTTTGGTGGTCCTCTGACCTGACGATGGCACTAGATGAAAAGTCAAATTTTCGATTCCTCCAGTGCTTTTGCTTATGACCAAACAGACTACCTGCAAAACTAACGACATTCCCATTAGCCTCAGCTGTACTTTCTTTAAAACCTATAAACTGACAAATCCTCATTCATGTGTATTGGAAATAAAACTGAGGAAAGAGAAAATGCTCCTCGCTATTTGAGTGAAAAATCTAAGTTGCAGGATGGGTCAATTCTCTTCCAATGAAAGTGCACTGAAGGTTGTGAACATGAAAAGAGTGCAAACAGAAAGGTGCATGCCCAAATTCATACATCTCTCCATGTATCTCCTGTATACACACAACACAGGAAAGAGCAGAGGCCTTCAGTTACAGTGTGCGGACTTTGACATGAAGAAAAAGCAGTAACGCAAGCATATTAGTTGGAATGGATTGTTAGAAATATGAAGCAGAGCTGAAGGCAGACATTCAGACAATTTAACCATCTTTTGCTGAAAAACAACAACCAATCAATTTTCTCTCTTACACCAATTTCATTGGACTCCAGTGATTATGGGCCAAGGAATTTGCTAATTTCCTTTGTGAGAAAACAGCCCTTTGCTCTTTAAACAAGCTAATGGCATGGGCAAGCAGCCATACACAGGCATTAGGCCCAGTGCTGTTACAAATGGGAAAATATTTCTCCATTGTTCAGGAGGGCTGTTTGCTCATGTCTGCGTGGCTCAACCAGAGATACACCAGAAACCATCATTTTAATTAGCAAGTGTTTATAAGATGTGTTCCTCACTGTAATACCCCACTTCTTGTTTCCACCTTCAGTTCTTTCTTACATTCAAATTCATTTGAAAAGAAAAACAATACAAAGCTTGCACAGAACAATGAATTTGGCCACTACATTGTTTTAGAAATAATAAGACTTCAAGTCAGAAATTACCTCATTGTTAACAAGTTTCACTATGAACTGCTTGTTTTTGACAGACAGCATTTGTTTCTTTACACTGTCAGGTTCAGCTGTCTCATAAAGGAGACAGCAGGTGGTACAGTGACTGTTCACTGCTATGTGCTGAGATAATAACTATTGTGGATCATAGCAGGTTTCTTCTATATTCACTGACTATATGCTCATATATGAGACTAAATATAAAGGGGTAGTGGAATGGCTGCTGTTTCTATTTTGACCACCATTCTTTTTTCATTTGTTTTTTGTGTGTCCCCCTAAAAAGTATGCTGGCATGCTCTATTATTGCTATTGCAATATACATATCTGCTGAACTGCATGCTTAGATCACCTATTCCCTATTTCTCGTGCGGTTCTGGCAAATGAATGTATTTTTGTCAGGATAGTGGAGGGTTACATTACACATGATTCTCAGCCACTGTTGTTATGGAGACGATGCCAGTCCGCTTAATGCTACTTGTTACAAAACCATAATTTATTTCAAACTTACTAAGATTTTGTGTGTGTTCATGGAATTGCCCACTTTGCACACACACAAAACTACTAGGCTGTCAAAATTGGCCAAAAAAAAAAAAAACAGGTTCAAACCATTCAATATATATATTTTTGCACATTATGTCCATAACTACAAATCAAAAAAGAACAAAATAATGTCCTCTGCTCTGTTCAATTATTTGCTCATTTCATCTTGATCTACATTTGATTTTCAATCAAAGTGACATGTGTAGAGTTTCCATTCTCCTGTTGGACCCTATGATTCCATGTTTTCATGTCCAGATGACTAATTGAGACAAATTTCCAGCTTTCACGTCAGGGTACTGAATAAACCCACAAGAAGGACTCAGAAAATAGGGAATGCTAAATATTGCCAGTTTATTGTGCGCACAGAAATTGAATGTTCAGGTTTTGAGCTGAGCCAGGCAGGCGTTGGACAGGGGTAGTGAGGATAACAGGTAAGCAAAAATGGAGAATGAGTTTGACTGACTTACGGCAGGGGGTCCAGGTGCAGTATTGCTCGAGGCGGTCTGAGGCAGAGGGAGAAAACAGGAGCGTCAAAAATCATCCAAGAACACAGGAGAATCCAACAGAGCAAAAGTCTTACCAGGAATTTTCTAGACCACGCTCAGAGAATCAGAGCCAACAAACAGTCTGGCAAAGACTATCCGGAGTCTACGTATATTCTGTGGTGGTGATTGCTAGATGAGCCTCAGGAGTGCAGGTGGATAGGCAGGGGGAGGAACCCCGTAACCACGGCCAGCTAAGCACAGACACAACCAAGACACACAAGGAGAGAGACACACAGGAACACAAGGAAGGGGAAAACATAGGCACACAGGAAAAACACAGACATAAAGCCATGAGTAAGAGTGCTGCAGCCTACAGCCACCAAATGGGCTGCAATGTAACCACTAGGGGCGTATGTGGCGTCAGGTTGTTATTCAAAGTGTCTGTAGAGATCCTTTCCAGAACGCTGTCAGAGACAGACCTTTTTGTTAAAGAGTAAGACCCATTTGGATTAACCAGAAATTACTGTTATATTGCTCTTGCCAAAGACACCAGACTTCATTTTAATAATCTTAAAACTTAAACAGATTTTCCCATTGAAGAAAACAAAACAAAACAAAAAACATGGTAAGTAGTGGAAAATGGAAACTCTGGGACTCCTGTCCCTCATGCAGTGTGGTTAGTGTGGCCGCTGAAGTGCCGCTTTTTTCATGATTAAAGATTACTTCTCAAAGTCAAATGTCAATGTCTGCATTTTTTGAATTTAGCATATTCATTGACATCCCTAAAACCTACACACACATGTTTGACATTCGCTGTCATTTTACAGGGGCTTAAGGGCACATTGGAGAAGGAGCCATACACAGAATGCAGAATCCGCCAACCGTAGACATCGTTTCAACCCTGCTCTTTCACCCATGTACTTCAAATGCAAGACAGAAATTGGTACCTCAGCCTCCCAATGTAACATTAAAAAACTGTAAGAGATTGTACAGGAGGATGTTACATAGCTATGTTATTGCTAAGGCTTAGATAATAATAGAAATATTGGACCTGTTTAGAGTAGCGTTCATCTAAGAAAGGGAGATGTGGTCCTGAATGATGAACTAAGTGAAATTGATGTATTGAGGTGAAAATAAAGTTTGTTTTACACAAAGAGTGAAATACCATAAGTGTAGGATTAATACCTGCACTTATTGCAAACACCAGTGTGCGTAGGTTTCTGATCAAAACATTTTTTACCAAGCCAAAACAAAAACAGCACTGAAAATGGCCATGTTGGAAATGATTTAGAATACCAAACAAACAGAAAACCAAACACAGGATTCCAACCTTCAGGATCTAATTATTGCTGCATCATCCCCCGTTGCTAACTTCAGCTGCTAGCCTCAGTCCACTTCAGTGTGACATTTAATTTTGTTCCCCAGTTGGAAACAAGTGTCCCAACAAATATAATGGCCTTGTCTTTAGTGGGAGTCTTTCTATTTGTAATTATGCTTTAGGCCAATTAATGACAACCTTTTCAATTACTTTAGTTGACTTCAATTTAGAATTATTTCCGTAGACTGGACAACAGCATAAAAAGTATATTGTCAGGCATCAGAATGTCTATACTGTACTGTATTAGTTGTTAAGAGATTTCAACAAGATTTAGTGAAAGTTCAGCTCAAAGAATGTGTTTAGTTTTCGGTTCCACATCAATCAATTGTTAAAAGGATTTCTTGACATTGCAATATCGAATATTTTTGACAAATCCCTGCACCTGCACCCTATGTAGGTGTTTATTTCTGTAAATTATTTACTGTAAATCATTATTTTGTACTTTGTATACTGTACTTAAAGTAAACTGCACCAAAGAGGTGTCCCAACTTCAGTTGTGATTTTAGTTTCTTTGAATTGTAGCAGACTGTTATTCTGCATGTTAGTACATTGCAAAGGTTAATTTCAAAACTGTTAAGCTAACATGACAAACAAAAAAAAAGGGAGTCATCATATCCTCCTGAGAACCAAGGGAAAAAAGTATCTTTAAATTCTTTTTTTTTTTTTCTTTTTTTTTTTTTTGTAATTTCCTGCCTCTCTGGAGCTAAAACAACTCACTATTTAGAATTTGGTAAAAATATTTTATTTTAGAGTTTACAGCACTGTAACACAACGAAATCATAATAGGCTGACAAGAAAACAAAAATGTCTGTCCATTTTTAAAATGAAACTGATCATTTGGCCTGTATCTTTTGTTGAACTACTGAACAAAATTGACATTAAACATTCATAACATTGCTATTATTTTTCCTAACAAAAAGTTTAACTGAACTCTTACTCCAATTTTATGATTCCTGACTGTTCATAAACAAGAAAAAGTATGATTACCATAATTTAAAAAACAATATCTTAACAATATTTGACTTTGACTCTCCACTTTGTCTCAGCATGAAAACAAAGTTCCCCTCATCCCACCTAAACACATGAGATATCATTGGAAAGGCCAGGATGGCCTCTACCAAGCACACCAGGACTTAGTAGGGTAGCTCAAATCAGTCAAAAGATATAGACCAAAACTAAATGTCCACTACAGAGGACACAAATGAATAGGCTGGGTCTCAGGAGAATAAATATCCTTGAACTACATATTTTAAATTAAAGTTTCAAACGTGATCTGTGAAACTGTCTATATTTCATTTTTTAAAAAACAATTTGCATTTAGCCAGAGATTTCTCAATGGATAGGCAGTCTATGTCAGTAAATGTTTTCTAACCACATGCTGTGCAGCTGCTGGCTCAGAGTATTGACACCCTTTTGTTCCAGTTCAGGCACTGCCTTTGACTGATGATACACACATACTTTGTCAACATGGTTCCACAGTTTACGGTATCTTACAGTGTGATCGCACCACTTGACTAAGAATGAGTATAACAACACCAGTGTTTTACACTCCATGGGTAAATAAGGTGACTCAAAACCAGTGACGCAGTGCTCATTTTGTCAGACCAATACGAAGGATCAACTTTTATAAATAATAATAAATCTATTTTGGGGCAGATCTGAAATGGTATTAGCCCCAAATACAAACTGCTTAAATGTGCAGAGTTTGCTGGGTTTCCCCACTCTGTTCTGCCTCGCCTGCAGCTGCTTAGCTTGTTTCATTATGTCAAAGTGTAGCAAAACAACCCTGTAGCAATCATAATCCTGTAGTCTGTGGCAGTCTTTGGAAAATTCAAAAAAAAAAAAAATCCATTCCTGTGCTTTCAAAGACGGGTTTTCACACTTCAGAGATGGCTGACTTAGTAGCTGCGGGCGAGCACCGGGAACCCACACAGCATCCACATTACAGAGGAGAAATAATGCAGTCCTCTGGACAGACGGCAAAAATATTTGCTTTGGAACTGCAATAGGAGACACAGGGGAAGTTCTTTAACCTTGATGTAATCGCCTGGAGTGACAGAGCTTCTCATATGTCTCTAAAGTGAATTGTGGATTAGTCTGCATTCTGATAGAAAGAAGCTGTTTTCCAAAGGCTACGTATAGTCATCAGAAATATATAACCCTTTGAGATTCTGCTTCTGGGGTGTAGCATTCAGGAGGACTTCAGTGCTGTAAACTGAAGCTTGTCATATAAATACATACTGTTAATGCATGAAATGCAGAGTTATGAATAAGATGAACACATATACACATGATTGCTTATACTGTATGCAGAGTCTCCCTCTGGTTTTCACACATCTAATTATAGTTCAACTTATGTACAGTACACAGACACATATGTACACATACATGCATATAGTAATGGTAAATGGACTGAGTTAGCATTCACACACACATTCATACACTGGTGGCAGAGGCTACCATGCCAAGAGAAGTTTTAGAAATATATCCTGAGGGTGCGCTGGGATGCATCGTCAGTGATGTAACCTGGGGTCATCAAGTGTTTCAGGTCTTTCGAAATCACACACTCTCACAGGGCGACCCAGCCCATCAGTTCCCGACTTGCATCCCAGCAGCAGTTGACCATAGAGCCTGCGTCTTCAATCAAAACCACCTGGTGGCTTTTTCTGCGACGTCCGTGACTGGCTTGATGGCCCTCTTTTTTGCCAATTTCATTAGCCGAGGTTTAGTTAAGGCTTTGCAGAGTGACCAACCCGGCACCCCATCTCAACAGGAGGTTTCATAGCCCTGTTTCCTACACTGCTCTGCCAACTGTTGATGATCATGTCTTGGCAGAGTGTTGTTGGGACAATATGCTCAGGAAACCTCAGCTGCTTGCCCAGGTCAACTTTCAACTGCCACTCAGAAGCTGAGGCGAGGAGGCCTGTTGCATATTTCGGCTGAGGGGTGTGTCTCTCTGGCCCTGGCAAACATGATGTTCTTCTTTAGGTGGTGGTATTTGCTGGTGCTGATGGCTGACACTGCTGTCTCTGTAGCTGCTTTCAGGACCTGATCATGCCTCCAGCGGTAACAGCCCTCTGCCAGGGCCTTCGGGCTGCTGCTGAGGATGTGTTCGAGAGACCGTCTTCCAGAGCAGAGGACAAATGGATTCTGTAGTAGTCTGTCCACGGGATGTTTTCCCAAGGTGGCCCTTTGTTGCTTGACACAGTCCCACTTTGTCCATGCTCCTTGCTGTCTCAGACCTACCATTCTGCTTGCTCTGTCTTCCTCCACTCCT
This sequence comes from Chaetodon trifasciatus, assembly GCA_037975065.1. Classification (NCBI taxonomy): domain Eukaryota; kingdom Metazoa; phylum Chordata; class Actinopteri; order Chaetodontiformes; family Chaetodontidae; genus Chaetodon; species Chaetodon trifasciatus. The sequence continues at coordinate 13,760,834 of JBBMOE010000005.1, forward strand.
GCTCGAACTTCATCTTGGACTAGGTGGCATCTCTCTTTGCCTAGGGCTTTATGAATTTTGGTCCTGAGAAGTAACCTAAACCAGGTTGGCTTGTGACCACATTTTCCACAAGCTCCCTCGGCCTCATCATAGACTTCACAACCTGAAGTGCATCCCGATGCTCTCCACTCTCTGCCTGTCTTGACCTCCATTCCAGCTGCTGCCACTTTGGGTTTGCTCGGCTCTCTCTACAGAAGCACCTCTCTCATCCATGACACCATAACCCTCTTTCAGACCACTGAAAGGGAGATGCAGGATGTTGTTTTTGCCATACAGTGCTGTACTGCTGAGGTTGAGGGCATGTTGGTAGACCAGGGATTTGAATCTTCCTGGTAGGCTTGAGATGTCCACCTTCATGAGCCATTCTTCAAGGTTGTCAATGGTCTTTTTGATGGAAGCAGAGTCTTTTAGGCTGACATCAAAGATTTTCCCCGGACTCCTCACCAGCTGCTCAGTAATGGATGGAATGATCTCAATGCTCGCCCCTTCTTCAGCACCAGTGAGCTAGACTTACTGGGTGACTACATCCTTGCCCATGTGATAAGCTTCTCTAGGCCACGGAGGATCCATCTGTTGCCAGGTAGTGATGATCTTGTTATGGTGAGATCATCCACAAAGGCTCTGATTGGAGGTTGTCAGGTTGTGTTGACTTGGTCTTGGGGCCCCTACACTCCACCTCTGCTGAAGTGTTAACTATTCATGTGCTCACACACCGATGACATAGCATTGGGAGCAGCTTGGGGTTGAGGGTCCTGAGCCACATCCACCCCACCATACATCACCCTCTGCTCATACCTGTCTGCAGATCATGTTGCCTCTTAATCCCCCTCACAGTCTGTGAAGCATGCATATTGATTACATTTCTATATGTGATTGGGGCCTTTAGCCTTGCTCCATTTGGATCAACAGGTCAAAAGACTGATAATGCTTGTTTTCTAATATCACAGTGTTACTGTGTGGGTGGATAGTGCTGCTGCTGTGGCATGTCTCCCCACATCCTTTTGTGAGTAGAGTTAAACCCTGGTTTTGAGACAGCACATTTCAAACACAGATTAGCGTTCAGCACAACATTACTGCTGGCTGAGTGCATTTCTATCAACCTGTCATCAAACAAATTCTCTCCTGAAGGTAAAAAAAAATCAAGCTGTCACAAAAAAATGCCTACATGTCATCCCAAAAGAAAAAGGTTTTTGATTCCAAAGGATGATTTATGTCACTATGGAAAAACAACCATTTAAATTTCACGTTGGCTTACTAATGGCATCTTAATAGGCTGTAACTTTGCTCCAGGATGAAGTCAGTAATCATAAATTTGGAGGCAGGTGTGTGTTTGTATTTTTGTGTGTGTAGGCACGTGTGTGTTTGTATTTTTGTGTGTGTAGGCGTGTGTGTGTGTAGGTCAAACACAAAGCAACAAACAACAAAAATGATAATAATCTCTCTTAACTGCTTTCTTGCCAAGAGTTAAATGAGAAAATTGATACTACTCTTATGCCTGAAGACCACAAGGTCATTATCGTAGCTTAGCATAAAGACTGAAAGCAGCTAGCCTGTCATCCAAATTTCAGCAGTGTCCATCTCCTCTGAAATTCACTAATTACTACTAATTAATTCAAATGGAAACATTACAATTTGTGGTTACATAGTGAAACTATTTTGTAACAAGGATCTGCCCGTCTGACCAGAACTGTGCAGTATCTCTGCGGGCTTCTTAAAAACTGCACAGTGGCCAAAAAAAA
>JBBMOE010000005.1:13762990-13923765 GCA_037975065.1 Chaetodon trifasciatus
GGGCTTGGGCCACCTGAGTTGATACACAGTAAATTTAATGTTGCAAATTTCCCAGGACACCTGATACTGGCAATGCCTGTGATTTGTTGACTGCAGCCCTTAAGTGAGAGAACATAAATGAACCAACGCAAGTTCAAAAAGTTTATCTGCATCAGTTGTGTCTGCAACTGAGTATCAATTCAAAGCTAACAACTTTAAAGTAGCTATTAACTTTGACGTGTATTTGAATGATATCAGAAGCAGCCAGACTATCATTCTCTCCTCAGAGCAGCAGATTGCAAAGCAATGACGTAAACAGCTCTCAGCCTAATAGATCCCTCCCACTGCTGTTCAGCCTCCCAGTCTCAGAAGATACACTGCTGCCTGTCATGCAAAGCAGTCAGTATGCAGTCTTTTCCAAAAGTTTTAGTGCTCTTACATCCAATAGATGTGGCCATCTGTCGGCATCGGCCTGCTGCCCTCTCCCAGGTCTCATTATGTTGGCATGGTGCTGAATATCAAACCAATGCCATGCCGCCTGCTGGAGCAACCACTGAGCCATAGTATGCATTGGCACACACTGAGATACACAGGTGTGCATGTAAGCATGTGAAACACACACACACACACACACACACACACACTCATTTACTCATAGCTGTAAGGTCACTCGGTAGAAAAGCAAAGGCACATGTTTTTTGAACTTGAATAAGCAAAGTGGATCACTTTTCATTCTGCAAACAGGGCTAATGCATTTATAGTTTTGCTGTTTTTTATCTTGAAAATTACATTTACATAGCATGCTGCACTCCTCAGGGAGAGCACAAAGTGGACATGAAAAAGAAAAATATGTTATAAAAACATAAATAATTGAGACGAAAACATAACTAATGTCATTGTACTGAATGAAGATGAGGGTGGTGTTTTTCACTATTTTTCTTACTGTAAACAAATCCTTTATAAAGAGCATGGCCAACAAGCCATGTGGTCAAATCGTTGTGTCATGTCTTAACAAGATCTCAGACCTGAGCGACTGCACTCAGACGCAGAGAGAGGTCTAGAGGAGAGAGTTAGTGAACACAATCATTTTTAATTTACACCTCCAGTAAATGTGCAACAGCTTCCAACAGAGGTCCTGAGAATGGAGCGACGGGCCAGTAGAGAATCCAGCCTGTGTATTCATAACCAACAAACATTAGGTAGATTCAGGAGCAGGTGGCTGGAGACAAACCTGAAGCAGACAAAAAAAAAAAAAAAATACAGGAATTAGGAAGACAACAGAGAAACAGAGTTAACTCAGAGACTGAAGACTCAGTGTTACCACGTTGCATAATGGACGAGTCAAAGAATACTGGATGGAGAGCCAGTTCTTAAATGCTGTTGGAGCAGGTGAGTCTTGATTGGAGATGAGTGTCCAGTGTGATCAGGAGGCAGGGTGAGTAGGAAGAGCAGACATGCTGACTATGTCCTCCCGCAACACACACCCATACACACACAGGCAGGGAGAGAGACATACACAGCACAAAAAAGAGGAAGGCAGGCTACTGACCTTAACACGTTCCCACGTATCAGTGTTTTATTAGTCACTATTTCTATTTACATTTTATACAGCGTCCCAACTTTTTTGGAAACAGGGATGTAGATAAGTTAGTCACCTACATGTTTGGCTTATACACGTAAAAGCTTACACTTAAAAATAAAAACAACATTTCCAATTTCACCATTGTCAAACACTCCAAACTGCAACTAGAAATTTCATCATAACTCTGCTGGGATTGTATAACAGCAATAAAATGCTCTCTCCCTTGCTGTTTATGGCTTTCCATCACTTTACAGTGAGTGTAGGGGAGACAAATGAATCTGTCCATTATCTGAGGCTGGGTGAGGGCCATCAGAGTTTGATTTATTTCTGCCAAAACTGTTAGCTGTCACTGTTTCAAAGCTCCATTCTCCCTGTCACCGTATGTTTGTGATGACCTTGATTTTGCAGAGGTCATCAGGTAACACAGGGCATGTGTTTTGTTTTGAATGCTGCTCCAGCTCAGTCACAACATCACGACTCTATGACAGAGAACTAGTTTCTCCCTGCAATCTCCTGCTGACTGAAATGAAGTTCTGGTGGAAGTTCAGTCAGGAACACCATTCTTTTGCATGCTTAGACCTGGAGTTTATTTCTCATACCATCCTGCATTCACTCCCGTCACACATGCTCACTCATCATTTCTCAAACTACTTTTGGACCAAAAAGCAAGACTAAGATACACGCTTGCAATAGTTCAAATGCAGATTCATTGAAAAGTTGTTGAGTGGAGGTCTGGGGAGATGAGTCAGAATTATGGTGGAGCAGGGCAGACAGAGAGAGCTGAGTAGCTGGCTGGAAGGTAGACTGACAAACACTGGAAGAAACTGGCAGACAGAGACCACAGAGGGATCATGAACCTGGGGCAGAGGAAAAAAAAGATTTCAGCAAGATTGAGGCAAACACAAGGAAAATACTGACTGGATTTAGACTTGCCCTTAACATTAGTACCACATTGGCAAACTAGACAATCTGGAAAAGCCTGGAGTGTTGAGGCGGAGTATGTATACTGCAGCAGCTTGAGTGCATGGATTACGGGGGTGCAGAAAGGGGGAAAACGAAGCGCTGCACCTAGATAAACACACAGAAACACAGAGGGAGCACATACAGGGCAGAGAACAGACACATGCAGGACTGAGGATTGAAGGACAGATGCAGCTGGACCCTGACAACTCTGAGCATGTTAGGACACCTCTGGAGCTCTCTCTGATAGGAGATACTCCAGGACGCATTTCCTAAGTTAAAGTTGATAAAATGCTTTTACTTCAAAGCTGCTCTGGGAAATCATTCCAACTGACTAATGATGTCAAGATGTCATAAACATTTGTGACACAGGCGCAGTCAGCCTTTCTAACACATGGTTGATGTTGTGAAAGGGTCTGTTTTAAACCAAACCACGATCATTCTCTGCACCTAAGAAGTAGTTTTGTTACCTAAATATAACCAAAGTGCAACAGAAAACTGAAAATAAAAAAAGAAACTGAAAATAACAAGTGAACTAAAAAACTAACAAGTCAACATTATAACAATTAGTTCTACAGAGGAAAAAAACCCCAGTCCCTCAGGTGAGTCATGTGCTTGCCATATTTATCCACCATGACCTGGTGACATTCATTTTGATGTTGTAGGAACAATACTAAAATGGAGATATAAGATAAACCAAAGCCTTTGCAATCAGAGCCAGACATTATGGTATTTATTTAACATGGAAGAGCAACAGAAGTGAGTTTCACTTACGATTTTCTCTGAGAAAAATAAACCTGATTGTTTTGTTTGTCCATACCTTCCTGACAGAAGTCTAACAAAACATTTGTGGAAAGCAAAAAAGCAGTCCAGCTAATAAAACTCTTTTCCTGTATTTAAATGGGAGTGTATCGTCTATATGACCAAGGATGCTGCTATTATAACAGCCCCGTTGTGAATGTGGAAAAGTGATACTGCAGCTTCACAGAGAACTGCAAGGTCAATTAATTGCTTCTTATTCAGGCCATCGATTCCATAAAGTGGTTTGGCTGAAAAGGCAATTTCAGAAACCAATCCTGACAGTTAACTTTGGCTCAACCTTCGAGGCAATTTAGAACTGTTTAACATGCGTCAATAGGAAATATTTATCTTCATATATATTAATTGCATGATGCAAGAAATCAATATTTGTGACTTGTCTTTTCCACCTCCTGTGTTTATATTTCAGAGACAAAGAAATCACAGGAGGCTGAAGCTCTGTCATTGACATTAACAGTGTCTCACTCTCTCCGTATTTTATTCTTAAATATCTCTCGCCTCTTTTGTTCAGTTTCCTTGTCTTTAAGCGCATAGCTGAAAGACAATCCCAGGAGTGATTTCAGACTATTAAAGCAGGGGAAGCTTTGCAGCAGATCTTGCTTTATCTCTCTAACTGTCTTCATGCATCTATTATTATTCTTAGGCTGTTGCCCAGAACAGAGGACAGAGGAGGATAGTGCCCTCAGGTTAGTTGTATAATCAGTCCAACAAAGACAGAGGGACCAGGGAGACCAAAGGAAGGCCTGTCTTAACTTACTCTCCCAGCAGGTCTCAGTATGTGTCTGTGTGTTATGAATGATTTACTGAGCAGGGGCTGAGTCAGTGGTCTGGGCCTAAGGCAAACACAGGTACGGGGCCCTCCTTACCTGCTCCTCTAACCCTTTTCTCTTCCTGTTGTATCACATCTTTTCACAGCACGGTTGAATTGATCAACTGCAAATATTTGTGCGATCTCTCTTGTGCTTCATCTCTAAGAAGAGAAATGTGGTAACAGTGACTCAGGTAAGACAACACAATAAAGATATGCTCTACTCTGACAGTAAATTTATTTCTGGGCTGCATCCTGTGTTACAGATTTCAAGTTGTATGTTTTGTTACTGTCACCATCATCATGAGCCGAAGATGTGCTGCCATCATCACCATTAGTGTTATCATTAGTGCATGAAGGAGCACCTGTTGTGCCAGCAGCAGGTTGCTCTTCAGCAGCAATGGAAGCAGCGTCTTGCTTTTGTCATTTGTCTGCTCTGTTCAGATAAATGAATGTCATTTTTGTTATGGAAACTCAACTACCACAATGCTTTCCTTGGAATTGCCCCCTGCAGGTACGCAGCAGCTGGAATACTCCTGTTATCTGAACTACAAAGATGCTGGCCTCCACAGAGAAAACAAGGCACAGATAAATAAGGCTCAATTAGCAATTCTGTGACAGCAGTGCACACATGGTAGTTTTGCAGTGTGACTCTTCACGTGTGATGCTCCAGAGCAAAGCTCAGCAGGTTCATCTACTGATGAAGACAGTAAAGAATTTCCAAGGTCAAGAATCAGCTTCCATGCTTAACTCATACACCAACACAGACCAGAGATGCCAAAACTGTTATGTAGCTTGCTTCATCTATATCTATGCTTTCAGTTCTACACATGTACTGTAAGTAAATACGAATTGTAAATGTTACACCAGAATTCTGCCTTAGAGAGTGTGGGCCAGCCATATGTACGTTTTATTCTGGAGTATTTGAGCACATACTGCTTTCACCCTGCAGCCTGAAGAAAATTAAGTAACATTTTTGCTAAAGGTCAGTTTTGACTATTCAGAGAGGAAGCCCTACTTTCTGATGGCCCAGGAACCAGCCAAGTTGGGTTTGCAGAGCTAGACGTCGTAAACTTCTCAATGACGAGTTTTAAGACTGCCACAACATGTAGAGCAATGGTTCAGACTCCGAACGAGCAGTGTTAGAAGCACATATCAGTGCCAGGACTAAAGTTCCCTTTAATGTCACTGACGTACAAACAAGCTGATGTAGCAAAAGTCCTGACAAATCTGAAAAAGATCAGAGTGAGTGATTAAGACAGCAAGCAAGAGAAATGAAACTCAGCAGATTGTTGTGTCTCTGCAGGCAGGCGTCTTGCCTTTCCTCCTATTTTCAGTTTTTGTTTCCACCACTACAATTCTCCTTTCCAGCTTCCATTCAAAGTCCCACACTTAATTACAAAGACAAAGATGATGACTATGTTCTTGTTTCTCAACACAAAGCCGTTGTCTTTTAATCTGGTGTCAGTCTATCTTTCCCTAATCTCCAGGACTGTCGAGAGGAAATCAGAATGTGTTTTTTTTCTTATCACATATCACCAGGATGTCTCTCCTGTATTTATATCTCACCCTATGATACAGTATATTAAAACAGATGGGTGAATGAATTTCCATTTCATGAAACAGATTCTGCTCATGAGAGAAATGAGTGCTGAATTAGTGGTTTCATTAGGCAGAGATTTTAGATTCTTACCTTCTTACCTGAGATTAACTGATGAAGTGCAGAGTGGCTGAGTATTTAAGAGCAAAGTCAAGTGCATGTGTGTCTGTGATTGTGTCACTTTGTGAAGCTCATATTATTAGTGTTATGACCTGCAGGGGACCAGAGGAATAACCCAAGCAACGCCACGCAGATGACGCCAATGGTTATGAAACAAAGCCATCTGCTACAAATGGACAATACTGCCTCATATTGATGTTTAGAGAGGTTTAAATACATTCAGGATGGGTTTTTAGACACATACATACATATCTACCCCTTCATTTCCTGAACCAAAGTGAAATTCCCTCATTATGTGGTTGTTTAAACTTGTAAATAATTGTGTTTGTCATTAGCTCCAAGAGATTATCTGTGAGAAAAAAAAAAAAAAAAAAGCTTCATGAAATACTGAAAAGACATTTTAACCATTTTGGTTTTGCTTAGATGTGGCACACACAAAGGATGACTGGGTACACTGCTCACTAACCTAGGTGCTTTTTTGCATCAACCTGATATCTGATCCATTTGTGGATGGCATGGGAAGTAGGATATGCAAATTTATTTTACATTAATGTTTTTATATTTTAGTACATTCACTGCAAAAACATGTGTATTTTTTCCCCCAAAAGAAATGCGCATGCAAAGTCTTATTTATGAGGATCAATAAATTAATTTCTGCTTCTACATTTAAGGGTACAAGTACTTTCTTCAATGTAAACCATTAACCATGGTTGTGAAATGATTACATGAGAAGTTATGGAGCATTAGAGGTATGGACGGGGTTACAGAGCAAATTTTTGACTCTGTGGGCCAGATTTATTGCAGCTTTTGTGCCATTTTTTCAGGTGCACATGTGACACATTCTGCCCCAAACACATTTGTTGTATTTATCAAGCAGACACAGCAGGCTGGAGAAGTAAATTTTAGTAAATGTCTCTGCCAACTCATTTGTCAATCAAAACTCAAAAGAAGATATTTCTGGATTTGAGAATCTTCAAAAAAAAATAATTCAAATAGATTGAACGTAGTTAAATAGATGAACACTCTGACCTGATTTCTGGCTGCGAAAAGGGTGATTTTCTCTAAGCGGTTAGAAGACAGAAGGCCTAAGTAAGATGCTGTATATCTTCAAGCTTCAAGCTTGGTGATTTTATAGGCTTTGACACTTCTTGTGAGGCTTTAATTATCTTCCTCACTTATTCATTTCTCTAAAAATGGCCTGTCTGACTTTCCATTTCTGTGTTTTTCTTGTATGCTGTATTCCTTACTTTGTCTCTCCCTACCTTGAACACTGATTGTGTCCTACTGTGAACGGCCCTGCTCTCCCAGACAGTAATTGGACAGTGAGTAGGCAGCCGGGGAACAGCTGCAGCATAGTTTAGAGGCCACTCTTAACAATAAATGTGTTTTGCCATCAAGATCAAAGTGGGCTTCTCTCATGCATAAATATCAGCTCTGCCTTTTTTCCTCCATTATGGTAAAATGTTTGGACAAGACGAGGGGGTTGAGAGATAGAAATCTGTACACCCAATCTGAAATCATGTTACTGTTTCAAAAACTGCAGTTATCTGTGTGGGGGCATTGTGCACAAAAGCAGGACATTTGCACATTGTCAGTTCAGCGTTGTGGCTCTCTGCTCACCTATAGATGTGAAGTGTGAGGGGGTGGAAGGAAAAGGCAGATGGGAAATAATAGGACAGATATGACTGACCAACCAGGGGAGGTAAAGAAGTACAGTCAGTGAAATGGGGATGAGATACTGTGAGAGAGGAAGAGAGAGAGCAATGTAGCGGAGGCTGCAAAACTGTTTGCTTGAGAGTGCCTTTTAATCAGCAGAGAAAGCACCGGCGAATTGGATAAAATGTTATCTGGGAGCTGGAAAAGTGGAGGTGGAATTTATGGTACATTATGTTCCCACTATAAACAAGTGCTCCACGAATTTTAGCTCACAGAAGTCATTCATCATACACAGCTCGAATCACTCCTTTCCTTTTCTTTGTTCCTGCACGCCGGCTGGAACTGTGCCCAGACCGATTTGGGGCTCCGTACACACAGAGCGCTACAAAAAGTTAGAGGCGGAGGAAAGCACTCCTCCATTGTTCCAGAAGAGATTCACTGAATCTCGTCTTTATGTATGATAAACATATTGTATTATCTGTCTGAGTGGAGACATGTCCAAACACTCAAATGCACACACTTGTGAAGAGACAAAGCGAGGAGTTCTTGATGAAGTCAAATAAGGACATTTTCAAATAGCTTTGTTATTTTGGGTGATGCTGTAACAGTATGCCATCCAACCAAACCTTTTCCAAGCATCATCACACAACTAAATAACTAAGACGCATGGAGGTTTTTTTGTTTTTTTTGTTTTGTTTTTTTTTTCAGTGCTCCTGATTAAGAGTGAGGGTGTAAATCAGCAAACTAGAGTACATGAGCCTAAAACACAGGCTTTATGGGTATGAGGAGATGCTTGTTGACATCTGACAGCTCAGAGTTCATCATGTTTAAACGGCAAGCCGATCTGAGCTGAGATGAAATGAAATGCATGAATACCTCAGCACCTGAGTTGAAGGACACATTCTAAATTCAACATGAAGAACAAAAACGTGTTCCAGCTGAAGGCACCTTTGGACAGGATTTAATGATCCCAGTGAGCGGCAAAATATCAGCCATGCTCCTCTGTTGCTAGATTAATTGTTCAGCATTTTAGCATGTGTCAAATCACAGGGAGTGAGTGGTAATGTAGACAAAGCCTTCTCAAAGTCTCAGAACTGCACTGTTACCTGTTGTTGACATTACAACAGACCTCACCTGAGATGCTGTTCTCTTTCAGTCTAATGATTTGGGCTAGACAGTTTCCTGAAGCTAATAAAATGGTTCATTAATAATAGCGTCACATCAGTGTTCACAAATGATATATATCATGCATATGAAGTATTAAGGATTATTGTACCAAACCTCCTTGTTTTTTAAGTTTTGGAATCAGCTCATGAACTTTCAGTGTGCCATTTCATGGTGACAGCAGAGCTCATCTGTCTGTATGTCACTGTGGGATGTATGCTGCTGTTAGCAGGATTATACTGCTAAAATCATGTATTATTATGTAACCTCACTCCACAAAATACAATATTAGAATAACAATGTATCAAATGACAACGTGGAAACAATGTAAAAGCGGCCCCTGCTCGTGATGAACTTTGAGAATTGGCAGCTGAACGTGCAGCTCCTCTCCTGGATTGTAACTACTTTGATTCCCCTTTTACAAAAGGATAAGATCCCAGTTTTCACTCTTTGGTGTATTTTTGTCCCATATAATAAGTCATGAACACAGCAGCTTCCACCTAAAGTGTTAATGTGAAATCAACTGAGGTTCCATATATTCAGCACAGACATCATCACATCCTTCATTCATCTGACAGACTGCCAGAGCTGCAGCTATAATGGCGCATACAGCCTGAGGGTTGCCAGATGCAGCCAGAGAGACTCAAAGCTCTTGATTGTTGACTTTTTGTGAGTTCATGACTTTGAGTGACATGTTAACATGACACTGTCATTTGATTCAATCTGTGTAATATCCCTTAGTGCACTTAAGTGTCACAGTGTGTGAAATAAAGGGGGTTTCAAGGAGTCTAAGGCCCCATAATGAGCACCTAGGACACCCCAAAGTTGTGGGAAAAAAATTGGGATGAAGGGTCTTAAAATTCTTTATTTTTATCTATATTGTTGAATATTTTTTCATATTTAAAAACTGAAAGGTGAGGAGCAACACAGGAAACAGGGAGCTGATGTAGCTCACTGTTGCTGCTGCTGCTGCTGCTGCTGGAGCTGCTGCTGGTTGTGGAGCTCCTGCTGGTGGTTGTGATGGTGCTGGTGGTGGAGCTGCTGCTGATGGTGGTGCTGCTGGTGGTACTGGTAGCGCTGGAGCTGCTGCTGCTGCTGCTGCTGCTGGTGTTGCTGCTTGAGCTGCTGGTGCTGGTGGTGGTGGAGCTGCTGCCGGTGGTGCTGGCAGTGCTGGTGGTGGAGCTGCTCTGCAGTGGCTGTAATTCTGTAAACTGTACAGGTTATATAGGTGAAATAATAACTGTGAGCTTCTGAACCTTCTCTGCATATTTGAAAAACCTCATACATCTTAAACTCTCATTAACTGAATGGAAAAAAGTTTTTAAACAGGAAACATAATAATAAAACATGGGGTTTGGAGATGTCCTGCTATTATGTAAATGATCTCAGTGTATAAATGGTTTGAGAACAGCTCACCGCTGGATGAGAAGGAGGCTTTTGGAGAGGTGAGAGTCTCATCAGCAGGAAACACAAGGGAAAATAATTGAGTGAAAACATGGAGGGTGCTTTTACCTGCACATGTCTCTGCATTCTTATTTATTTATGGATTTCTTTTAACATTTAATTAGTTCCTTGTTGTGCGTCCCCACAGTCTTTGCCTGTACTGCACAACAGCCAGCTTGGAGCATATTTGATCAGCCCACTGGGCAAGTCGCGAGTTATTAACGTGTCGGTTTGGGTCCAGGTTGATTTAGAGATAATTGTAGGTAACAGGTCCATTCCAATCCTGATCTTTGCGGGTGCACAGCGGGTTTGTAAAACAGTGCAGGAATCTTCCCAATTCACATACAATAGATACAGTATATATTTTTCTCTTTTGCTGCAGAGGCACACAGGATGAAAACTTGTGGGAGTTATGTGGATCACTTGATGCTTGTTTTTTTTTTTCAGTAAAATATAAATCATGGGACTCAAGCCCCCACAGTGGTCAATTTTATTTCACACTCTGGTCATTAGTGGATAACAGACATTTTAAAGACTTGTGCATTGAACAGTCCTCCTTCTCCACTCACACTGGCGGACCTTATCTCCCTGCTGCTCCACCTGGAAACTTTAATAAAATCTGCATTGCTTATACACCGTGAGCTTATTTACGTGATGCTCCTCTTTCTCCTGTTTTTCTCTTCCTCTGTGTGCAGCCTGTTTTGATTTCCTCTCAGCTGGAGCGAAGGTCACCCCGTATGCGATGGATATGGAAGGCCCCAGCAGTAAATGGTGGAGCACAGAAACAAGATATGGTGATAGGAGGTTTAGCCCAGAGCATGTTCAACATTACAGATGGGCCTTCACGGTGGTCTGGCGCAGGGCTCCCACCATTCATAGGCTTTTATCTCTATTTAACCTTGAAGACTGGAGATAGAGAGCAGCAGCTGTGGTTTCTCTCCTTTGACAGATGAAAATCTAATATCCCGAATCCAACACACACAGGAAGCTTCATTTTCACCATTTGTTCTTGCTGTCACCCCCAGCTCACTGCTTTGCTTACTTTAATGATAACACTGTGTTCAAAGTCAAGGATCCACTGAGAACAAATGGTTGGAATTCCCATTTTGGACAGAAAAATCAGACTGCAGTAATTAAGTCTAATGTTTAAAAAGTGCAAAGGAGATGTAGAAAGATGTGCTGGAGGACGGCATGTCGCTGAATCTTGATTGAATTCTTAGATCATTAAGCTTGGTGGATTTGATTGAGTGAAAGGCTGTGAAACAGTCTGCTTTCATCTCCACTCTTGCTTTTTCCCTGCTGATGCAAATTTCCGAAATAGATTCATGGATTTGAAATGATTTTCTTCTCCTGCTCTTCCTGCATTAAGAAAATTGAAAACAGAGCCATGTAAGTGTGTGTATATGTATGTGTGAGTATAGAGTACATTTGTGCACTCTTGTGGAAGTGACAGTGTCCATGCGCTCGCACCATGTCTTTTTTTTTTTTTTTTTTTAGATTTTAAAGTATACACAGACAACAAGTAAGCACTAAATACATGCTAATACAGAGGAGACAAATTAAACAACACGTAACGCAGACCCTGATTGGTGGGGAATGCTGGGGTGGGCTCTGCACCAGATGCTCTCAACCAGTTCACATACACAAACACAACTGCACTGCAGACTGAAATATTCCCTCTAACATCTGACGGGCTGATCAGGAAACACAAAACTAAGAAGTCTGCTCTGCGAAGCTGCCTTCTGATTGGCTGATCAGGTGAAACAAAACCCTGTGAGACTGTGGCTCCCGTGAATTGCAGAAACTGTTGCAGTATCAAACTGTCAAGCAGTTTTGCAAGGAAAGGGGAATAGGCTGATGTAGGTGTGCTAGACAAGCTCTGTAGAGTTTTACTTTTAGAGTCCTGTTTGTGTTTGTGCGTGCGTGCGTGTGCATGCGCAGTACCTCTAGTGCTCTAGAGGTACCTTACCTTGTTAGGTTAGCGTCGTTTAAACCTCGTCTTGTCCCTGACCCAATGACCAGTGTGTGCTCCCACTCTGATGCTTCACAGTCAGAGAATCCACCTGAGCTCTCACACACCAAATACAAACAATCCCCCCAACAGCAAGACTCCAAGTATTCAGCCATGGTGCACATGCATTTAACCTGAGCTGGTATCACTGTCACCAAAATGAATTTGAAAAGTATATAACAGAAGGACAGGGGAGTCAAATAGCATGCATGTAGCCGCTGCAAGAGGTGAAACTATAGCTGCTAGGACTAAACCAGACTGAGATGTGGTAGAAAACAAATGGAAAATGTGACAAGATGACACAAACTCATGGTGGGGGCAGAACTGAAATATGCACAGCCTGACACATAAATCCTCAGGGACAAAATAAGAGTGCATGATGACTGTAACAGCATGTTTTTGTTAGGCTTTTCGCCTGAGTTGTTTTTAGGACCCAAGGATGCAGACCAGAGGCGATTTAGAAAACAAAAATGATAACTTATTTTAACAATGAATGAACAATATAAGGCACACTCAAAAGGAGTGGAAAAGAACAAAGAAAAACGCACTCAAAAAGAGAGTGGAGATATTACAAAGGGAGCCCCGATGAGACGGGTTTGAGGCAAGGCACAACGCTGACAAGGCCAGAAGACACTGGAACAAAAAGCACACTATGAGTGGCAGTCCACAAGCAATCCAACATTAACAATAAAGCAAATGGAGTTTTTTTTTCACGGAAAACAATCATTTTTAAAAACTCTGGCCAAAGTGGAGATTTCTGAAAACGCCGGTTATGTGTTGGCATGTAAACAGGGTTAAACAGCGTTTTTTTTTGTTTTTTTTTCCGAAACGTCACAATATGCAATTGAAAATACCTAACGTCATGTGAGCGACCTATGTTTACACTCGCGCCCAAAGGTTTGGCATAGTTATGATGGTGCTCGGCGGCGTATTTATCTGGGTTCATGTAAACGACATTTTTGAAAACGATGTTGTGTGCATGATGTTACTTTTGAAAACAGAGGGGCTAAAATATTCATTTTCCAAAATACCCTGCTACATGTAAACGTAGGGTAAGAAAAGGGAAAAAGAAAACACTAGGAACAGACAGGTCTGTAGGATCGTAACAGATTTACTGCAAAAAAAAGTCAGCAAAATGAGCAGATGGGATGAAAATTCCATCCACAACATAAATTGATACTCATTGACCTCAAGGTAGCTCTGTAACATCTACATTTATTTTTCCACATTTTTTCAAAAACTGGCTTGGCTTTAAGTCAAAGTCCTTTCACCAATATAATGTCAGTCCATCTGTGTCTTTGCTCCAACAGTCCTTTACTCTAAAAATGGCAAATTTTGCGACTTTGTCTAAATTTTCTCAAAATCCTACTTTCGACAAATTGACAAATCATTGCGCCAAGTCAGGATCATTTACAGACTTCATTGATGGAAAGTTATCAGGGTAATTCTGATACATCTGTTTTGAGGTTGTACATTTTTAAACCTGTGCCTTTAAGTTCAATTTTACATAAATGCTCATGAATCAAAAGTGGCTTCAGTGGGTGTACGAAACTTGGAGCACATATTCAAGCCAAGCTTTGCTACATAATTTGGGGATATTTTGCCACCAGGGGGCGCCAATGATGTTAAAAGTTTATATCTTGTCAGCTCCATGGATTTGTAGGAAATTCTGTCTGCAAAATGGAAAACTGAGTGGTAATTATTGATGAAAGTGCTTGTGGTTCCTTACACCAAATCAAAATAAATCCCCTGTACATCACCTCACTGCAGCCTGGTCAATTCATCCATCACTCTATACTTTTCAAAATATGTAAAATCAACAAACATGTATGTCTCCATAGATCTTGCTGTAATCTGTACTGTACATACAACATTTTCTGTCTCATCTAATTTTCAAACTAATTTCAAAGCCATGTGTTCCAGGTGGTGTAGCGAGAAAGTTAAAATTAAAATCGAAATCTCTGCTTTTCCTTGCCCAGGATCTGGACGGCGGCCTTGGAAAGGGCCTCAGGAAGCCACCTGCACCTGAGTAGATGCGCATAAGGTGTGTGCATCCTCCTGTTTCTGTCCATCTGTTATGAACACTTGTGGTTTAAAAGTTGACATGTTACATCCTGTGCTACTTTGTCTATCATCATACTCAAATTCCCAATCTCCAGTGACAAACCTCAAATATCCAACATGTGTAAAATAATATGAAGTACATAATCAACTCAAATAATTCAAAATTCACCTTGTCAAAACCTACAAGGCATGTCTCTAAGTACTGTACTTGTACATACACAATGGGGATCTGATTGGCTCAGTAGTTGAGTTCAAGTCCTGCTTCCACCGTCTTGCATGTGGTCTGAATCTTTGCACTTTCCACAATAAGTTCTGACACTTCACATTACATAGTAGCGGCATTAGTGTATAAATTGATGGACATGGGGTGTCTCCTAGATCTTGAATGAAATAAAAATTTGTCATAAATGTAGTAATGTGAAGCACATTTTCATTGAAGGTCAGAATAAAAAGAAACAAATGCTCATAGTCGTCTTGGACCCTGGTCATTGCAGCTCTATTGTATTATTGTTTTATTTCATGTTTCTTAATTACAATTACAGTAAGTCATGTGGCAGATGCTTCTATCCAAAGCAACGTACATATGTATTCACACACTGATGGCACAGCATCGGGGCAGTTTTGGGATTCAGTATTTTGCCCAACGATACTTCGGCATGTGGACTGCCGAGGCCAGGAAACGAACCACTGACCTCCTGATCGGTGGACGACCACTCTACCTCCTGAGCCACAGCTGCTCAAGTTTCCTGGTCTTCAGGACCAGAATTTGTAATTATCCTGTAATTTGCAATTATTCTACTAATGTAAATGATGTTTAGCAACTTTCAGCTGTGCATTTGACCATTGCTGAACAGAGCTACCCAATTTCTCCAGTTAAATCATGTTGCTGATGAGGCTGTTTTATCGTCTGATATGAGCTTATTGCGAATGTGCTGGTGTATATGCTGGCTGTTAAGTGGTAAAAGTCATTTAAAGAGATACCAAACATAATGTTGTGCTTCAAATAATTTCAGAGGTAATGTAAAAAAGTGTCACCATTGCATAGTTTTCAACTAGGTGGAACACTTTGAGCTTGTTAGTTTGAAGGAGATGTTCTTACAAACATGATGAGCTCTCCAGCAGACTGAGATTCTTTTATCATCCGCGATAGCGCAAATCGTTTTTGTATTTATTTCATAGATATCTCTTCAGCATTCTTCCCAGTGAGAGGTTTTGGGTGGTTCTTCAGCTTCAGTCCTTCAATTCACCACTGCACTCCTTAATAGGAGGTAAGTCCACTCTTGTGGATGAACTGAGCAGATTTCCAAATTAATTTATGTGGATAATCTAAACCCTCTATTGTTAAGTTGATCAGCAACTTTTTCTTCCCACTGTAAGTCTTCTGCCATCTAGTACAGTATAGTTGAGCCAGATTTACAACCTCGTAAGCAAGAGCATAACATTCCTCTGAAAAATCAAAAGACTTCATAAGTTCTTTCAGCATTCTAATAAAAGTTTATTTCAACCTGCAACTGGGCCAGTTTCCATCTTACTGTGTTGTGTTCCGTGTTTGTCTTAAGGGATAAATCTATCAGATCCAGTTGAGCATCAAGACCTCATATGTTGCTGGGATAATGGCATATTCAATTCTGGTGTGTGTCAGTGGATAGTATGCTGCAGGCACGCCCCACACTGAATGCTGCAGCACAATAAAAACATGGCAGGATGCATTCCCTCCTGACCTACTCAGAGGGGGAGGGCCTAATAAAAGAGATATAAGTAGCCTGTCATCAAACCCATGTGGAGATGACTGCAGTGGCTGTTATTTTTATTCTATCTGCAGCCGAGAAATAAAAGCTAGTGTTTGACTGTACAGAGGGTGAGGCTAGAGATTCCTCATTCCGTGGAAATTAAAGTCCACGCCTGTGGGTTCTGCTGGGTATAGTAGACTGGGGTTCTGCTGGATGTGGTTTTATTGCTTCTGTCTTTTCATTATCTCAGCTAGGTTGTTGTTGGGGCTGTGAAATTTCTGTTTGTCAATAATTTGACAGAGTAAGATCATCCAGAACAGGCTGCTTATAATTCATATTTTCATGTAGCTGCGTTGGTTTAGCATCAATCAACCCACTCAAAGAGACAAAATAAAACTCCAACAAAGCCACAGAAACTACTATTACTATTATATTACTAATATAAATGTAATTTTAAGCCACTGTGTATTGAATTTGTATGTCTTTATGGTATGATCCAAATTATTCTGATGTCTTAAAATGTTTGGATTGTATTTATATGGTGAAATTTACAGTGTGTGTAGAAGGATCCGACTTGGTGTGAATTTACCTGCACATCTTCTAAAGTGTCATAAAAACTAACTCACTAATGGCATTTACACAGTTGAACAGTTGAACTGAGCAAAGTGTTTTATTTCTCATAGATGAAATGTTTCCTTTGGAAGAAGAAGAAGTTACATATAAGGCTTTTCAGTGAGGCTGGTCTGGGTTGGTCCTCTGTATCAAGCTGTGATGACATGCGTTTCCTTTACAGCTGCCCTGCTGTGGTCCTGCTGAGCAGCAGGGCCGACCACAGCCAACCCACGATGCCTCCTCCCTTCAGCTATGTCTGCGGTGGATAAACACATTTGTGTCTGTGCTGGAAACTACAGATGAGGAAGTCTTTCTGTGTTCAGTGCTTCTCTGTGGTTTAGAGCTTTGTTTTCCACTCCTGTGTTCCTGTGTTTGTACTTTCAGACATCAGGCTTATTTCACTGTTCACTCATCACTTTCAGCCATATCAGAGCTGTGCTAAGGTACTGCTGCTGCAAACCCAACCTTTCCTGCTGTGGCTGCTTCACAATAAAAGCTCACCAGCAAGCTGGAGGGATGTTTTTATTGTGAAGCTATAAGAAATAAATAATGTGTTTGTCACAGAGTTAGCGGGGCTTCATTAGCGGTGCTATGTAGAGACCATTACCTTTCTTAACAGGTAACATAACACATAGTCTTTGGCATTCACCTAACAATCATATCATAAATGATTTGTGATTGTGACAAAGCTTGTATTACAATTATGATTGTAAAGTTATCCACTCATGCTGTCAATTAAAAAGTCTTTCAGTGCAGTCAGTTAGCACTCTCAGAACACTTCACATTATTTACTACAGCTAGAGTGTGTGTGTGCCCATTAATGGTCCAGGAGATGTAGTTTCCATTGACAACAGGGGAACAAATGTGCCCCAGCCCTGATCTATGTAAATATAATATAAGTGCAGAAAGCCACTCCCCTCACTCAGCCATTTTATAGCTGTACCAGACACTTTATGTCCTATAATAAAGTCTCTCTTAAAGTAGCATGAAAATGACATTTCCATTACTGAGCTTCTACTGCTGCTATCAGGCCAAAGTGCTGGAAAAGCCCAGCCAATTAATCAGAGAGCATTACAAGGTTTGCACATTCAGACAGCTTTCTTTGTGAAAGAAGGCTGCAGAACAGTGAATGAAACAGCCTTTAAAAAGTGACAGAAAGAGCAGAGCATCTCTATTAGTTCAACAAAGACTCCCGTCTGCTCTCTGTCACTCTCTGCTTTTAGTAAACAGAAAGTGTGTTTAAAGCTAGGAAACACACAGGAACAGTGAAATGTCTGCAGTGACAGATTGTATTGTTTGCTGTGTGTAATGCAACATGACAACTAAATATGTATAATCATGTTCATCCTTGAAACGATAATCATCAAGTGGGATTGTTTTTCCCTCTCTGTGCTGCTAAGCACTCATTTCAGTGTTGTTTCTTTCTGCACTTTCAGCCAAACATTTCACCTGTGAATCAAAAAGTTTCCATGCAGCTGCTCTTATGTATAGTTTGAATTAATGCTGACCTGACCGAGCTGCCTCAAGTAAGCCACACGGAAAAATGACTTGTGATAAATTGATAATAATTGATTCACACAAGAATCATGATTCCTACTTTGTAAAACTTTGAACTGATTCACAAATCCAAAGAATTGTTTTTGTATGTTGTTAATAAAGATATTTGATGGAACAAAAAACAGAAGACCATGGTGCAGCCCCTGGATGATGCACAACAGGCGCCAGAGTTGTCTTATAGTCCATCTTGGGCAAATCTGGGTTCAAATTTGGGTGCATTTTGGATTCAATAATTTGGCAATTAGCTTAGCATGATGAAAGTTGACGAAAATGTTACAACCTTTTTTTTGCCAACCAAACTCATTGATGGGAGACAGTAGGACAAATATGCTTTGTTCTTAAAAGAACAGCAAGCAAATTTAACATTTGTGTGAAGGTAAGTGTAAATTCAAGTACTGCCAAGTGTCCCTTGACTGAAACTGAAAGGAAAGAGAGATAATCATGAGGTTTATTTACTCAAACCCTGATTCCAAAAAAGTTGGAATGCTGCTTAAAATATAAAGAAAGAGGAATGGAATCATTTGCAAATGAACTGTGTTTTATGAAGTGTTCCCAAGCCCATGGAGTAATGTCCTTTATATAAACATCACAGTCTGTTTTATTCATGTTTTACAGAACTTCTCACTTTTTTGGAATTGGGGTTTGTACTTGTACCTGATAAGAATGGAGAGAAGCAAGTTTTGACACAGGGTTCCTCAGTGACAAACAGCCTCAGCCAATCGTGGGTGATGGTCATGAGAGTACAGACTGTGGCAATCTTGACTTGCTGAAGCTGCTCACTGTTGACTTGAGATGCATCATTATTAGTCAATGATGTGACTTCATGAATGTGTCATCAGTGATGATTTAATTGATCAGGGGTGCTATTAAATATCAGTTGGTGATGAGAGAGTAGATGAGGACAGGCTCATTTATCTGATAATGATGTTAACATTAACCTTAAGTAGAAACAAATAGTTATATATAAAGGACTTTACTGAAATGATGAGTGTGGTGTGTACTCTCCTTCATGCTGTGTCCACCTGGGGTGTGTGTGTGTGTGTGTGTGTGTGTGTGTGTGTGTGTGTGTGTGTGTGTGTGTGTGTATGCATGTGTGCGTCAGATACTGAATGAGAGGGAGGTCGATGAGTCTGCCGTCCAGTCCAAAAGGCCAATGATCCTCTCAGTAGGTGGATCTCCTGATTGTGGGATGGAGTTGTCATTAGTCATTGTCCTTGCTGCCACCCTCCCCACTAGCCCCTCATTTGTGCCCCATCTCCCCGGCAAATCATATGCCCATTAGTCTTCATTT
Source organism: Chaetodon trifasciatus (assembly GCA_037975065.1). Classification (NCBI taxonomy): domain Eukaryota; kingdom Metazoa; phylum Chordata; class Actinopteri; order Chaetodontiformes; family Chaetodontidae; genus Chaetodon; species Chaetodon trifasciatus. The sequence goes on from JBBMOE010000005.1 coordinate 13,782,387, forward strand.
CTCCTTTTATGGCCAGGGCCCCGCTCAGTCCAATCAGCCCCTGCTCTCATTTTCTTCACATTGGTTTTATCTATAGAATCGACAGAGCTGGCAGCCCTCCAGCCAGATACTTCCCCATCACTTACTGAGCCCTAATAGCACGCGCACACGCACACACACACACACACACACACACACACACACACACACACACACACACACACGAGTTTGTATTTTTATACCTGTAAGGGCCCTCACTGACCACTGACGCATGTATCCACCAGCCCCTCACCCTAACCTTAACCATCACTACTAAACATCTAACCCCAACCCTAAACATAAACCTCTAAACATAAACTACATAGAAACATGAAAAATGCATCTTCTTGAATAAGAGACCTTTGTTAGGGTTAAAATTCTCTCACTGACCAGAAAGCAAAGCTGTTTAGGAATAATCTTATGGTATGACAGGTTGGAGGTTTAATTTCTCATTTGACTGGTTGATTAAGGAAAACTTCCTCAGACAAAAATAGCTTGTTAAGTCATTTGTCTAGTTTACTGTCTGAAAACATCTTCCGATAACACAAGGGCCTACTTCTTGTTTTAGGTGTATGATAACATCATTCTAATTCTTATCTATGACATTTATGTGGTGGAACAGTAGAATTAATAGAGAAGTGTCACAATGTTAACAAAGTAACTAAGTAATGTCATCACAAAGTATTACAGTTTACTAACATTAGCCAACATTTTCATAAAAATGGCAACACTTTTTATAATCTGTGTATGTACATATACATACATAGTTGATATTTTCTTTTTTATCCTGTATCCTTTTTATTTTGGACCTTCTATGACACGGCTTTTTTGCTTCTTTTAAATACTGTGCTGACTGGAACAACTTAAATTCCCTGGCCTGGGATCAATAGAGTTTTTTTTTTGTTTTTGTTTTATCATATCTTATTAGCTGCATAAGTTGTTGGTCATACCAGTCCAAACCCGTATTGTATTGAAGTGACCACGTGTGTGTTTTATTGCTTATGATTGGACTTGTTGTTTGTGAGACGAAGATGGTGTTAGTTCTCCTTTAAAGTGACTTAGTTTTAGTCTTTGAGCCATTTTATATATAAGGCTCAGAAGATTGTCAAAGGGTGACAAAGGGTGTGCAAATTTCAAAACCTTTACAAAATTTTAAACAGATATGCCACTGCTGTTTCTACATAATAGATTGTTATCCGTTGTGGTGCCTGGTGGCCCAGCGCTTAAGGTGTTGATCATTAACCACAACAAGCCCGGTTCATGCCCCCACGGCCTTTGATGTATGTCATTCCCCATCTATCTCTGTCCTCATTCCTGCCACCTCTCCATCTACATCTCTCTGATAAAGGCATAAAATAGTCCAAAAAATCAATTAAAAAAGAAAATCCGGCAATGTGAGCTATTTCTCCTATAGGTCAGTGACTTTGGAAAAAGTGAAAGCTGTATATGAGAAACAAGGAGTAAGAAAATTAGGACATTTTCTGCTAAACCTCTATTACTTCAATATTTGTTATCCTTTCATTTTATTCTTGAAGTAGTTAAGATTGCATCAAATCAATTTTAGCCACATAGAGGCAAAACTCTACAATGAGCTTAAAACCAAAAGTTTGACATATTATGACCTTGTAAAGGTGACATAGTTAATATGTTAACCTTTTCCTGTTTACACACCCAGCAGACACAGAGAACTAACTATTCATCTTTGGCACTGTTTCTGGAATTCTGGTGAATGTTAAGTCAAACATTCATTCTCTTTTTAGCTCTGTTTTGGTCTCCACCAACTCTTGAAAAATGTCTTTAGTTGCTGAATGCTCCACTATGTTCACCAGCTTGTCTCTTACCGCGTCTGTCTGTGTGTTTGCTGCAGGGCAGGTGGTGTTCTAGCCATCTGTCAGAGCATTTTGACTGAAATAAAAATGAAGTTGATGGGAACTGTCCTGACCCAAACAGTAGAGTTGTGGCCTTAAAACAAAAACTATGAGGTGAAAGATGCTAAAATGCTCTGTGGAGCTGAGGGGTGACAAGTCTCTGAGTGACTCATTTTACATTACAAATACTGCCGGTTTGGTGCTTGGGTCACTCCTATTTCCATCAATTTTAGTGCTGCATCATGAGGTGGCTGTCTAGACACGGAAAGCACACAGTTCTCTTACACATGGATCACTTGACTGGTCCCAACAGAAAAATTCCCAACTCACTGCGTCCCAGAACAAGTCAAAACTGAGTGAAAGTGCGTGTGAGAGGGAGAGGATGCAGAGTTCATCAAAGTTTAGTCCACAGAGACCAGGTACCCTTTCAGATTCATGATTGCCATTGACATGGATGAATGAAGGAAGAAGTCATTGCTGTGTGGTATTGTTCTTCATATCTGACATTAAAGTTTGCCTCTTGATTTGACTTGATTCTTGTAGCTATTTATATCTACAACCTCTGTGACAATTTTTTACTCTTGCTTTTATGTCCCCTTCAGAACAACTCCGAGATATATTTGCATAACTAAAAGCCTCTGTCCAACACAATGTTTTTGTTTCCCTAACTTAATTTCTCACGTCCAACACAACAACCATGGTGAAATGAGAAATGGATCCTAAATTGAAATTGTATTTTTCATTATGCCTTCATATACTCGGCGCAGATGAAGAGAGGTTACAGAAGCAAATGTCACTTATTGTTTCCACTGCATTCTTTTTTTCCCTCAAACACTCTTCATTATGGCTTTATTTGTTTGAGAGATGCAATTGTTGCATATGAGCTCTGTTTTCTCAGCCTATGGAATGGTTGCTCTGAGGGGACTCCACTAGCCGCTCACAATAAATGAGATCTGGCATGGCAATCTGTGGTAAAAGGCTCAGGTCATAATAAGTGCCCTCATACATAAATTACCTTGTTAATGCACAGCTAATCATCCGTCCAAACCTGCTGGCAATGTGTATACGCAGTTACAATGCATGAAACAGGACTGACATCAGCAATCAGACTATAATGATAGAGGTCTGCATGTGCAACTCTGTGAACTACTCGCAGGGTACATGCATTCACAAAGGAAAACCATATTTGTGCTCAAAGTTTAGACTGTGCTGTTGCTTATTAAGTGATCACAGCTGACACCCCATGGAGGAAACTACAGTGTATGTAACTTTAAAATGCACAAAAATATACCCTCACAAAAAATAAAAATTTGATTTCTGAGCAATAAAAATAATGCACCACTGAGCATTACAAGTAAGATCAGCAGTGGGTCAGCAGGCCGAGGAAAAAGTGACAAATGGAGGAATACAAGAAGAGCCTGGTCCAACAATAAAATGATGGAGTTTTATCACAGTGATCCTTTTGCTCTCTCTTCTTCTCCACAATCATTAGGTTAACAGCAGAATAACAGTGTTCCCATTACAAACTAATCTGCAAGGAGTGTGCATGTGGATGATGAGCTCTGCATTTTGGCCACCATATCGTGAGACATGGATGCTCTCAGCACAGAACTCCACCCAAACCCCCCCTACACAGGATCCATAATCATCACAGACTTATTTAAATTCCCTTGGCATGCACTCAAATGGAAAATTAATTTAAGCCACAACTCCAAAAAAGCCCAGCAAACTCAGAAAAATGAAAAGTGACACAATGACTCTTCCCACACATGCAGTATCCAGTATATCATCATCCTGACATTATCCATAACGGTCTGGGACTGCAGCCCTGACACTCATACACTCACAGCAGGCACGCCTATTGTGGTATTTGTCACGGGACAGGGCACAGGATATGCCGAAGTGGAAGGTAAATGTGATAAAATTGTTTATTATACTGTATGGTATGTGTGTCCTCAAAGGATATGGTTCAACATATTCTCCATTCCTCCCATGTAACTGCTCAAAATATTAATAGATTTACACATGACAGTGACATATTACTTTTTCCAAGTTCTCAAAACAAAATCTTTTAAATATATAAAATATAGCTTTGTTTAAAAAAAAAAAAGAAAGAAAGTAAAGAAAAAAGAAAGAAAGCCACCTCACTGATGGTTAAAACTAGAAACCAGTACAAAAAGAGAATTACCAACATAAACCACCATTATCTGAACACACATGACAAACACTACTTGGTGCATCATTGAAATGAGTGTGGTGTGCCTCTCCTTCATCCTGTGTTCATCTGGTGTGTGTTTGTTTATGCCTGTCTCTGTCCAGACAGCAGTACACTCTGCTCCACCTAGGTTGCAAAATGCAGGTAAATGTATTTATTCACTGACTTTTTATTGTGCATAAGCCTTGTGCTTACACGGGGAGAACATATCTGTTGCATGAGAAGTGCAACTGAAATAAAGGTCTAATAAAGCTTGGATCTCTTCAGTCATAATGTCTGATGAAAATAATTCCCAAGTTAGATGTGAAAATGTTTTCAATGCTTCCTCTCTCACTCCTCTCAACCAATCCAGAGTCAGTGATGATAGTTGGAACAGTGAAAGACAAACCAAGAAGGTTTTGGTGAGTTTTATTTTGTTTTTGTGGGGTTTGAATTGTGTTTTATGATGATAAAATGACTGTGTCCGTGAATGGAGTCTGGTGGCTTTGGTGAGAACGCTGTACCAGCTGTATCTAGTTTATCAAAAAGGATCTTACTCTTTAGATCCTAAAAGGTCTCTCTCTGTAGGGATCCTTTCTTTAATATTGTCAGACACTTGGAACAACAATCTAAACCTGTCAAAGACAAAAACAAACACTTTTAGTGGATGCACATCAACGGTACACAAATGCCCGCAGGGATTACATTGCAGCCCATTTTTGTGGCTGCTGACTTGTGCTCTTGCTCAATATTGAAAAAAATTTCAAAAATTTTTGTTTCCATTAGTCACCACATGAGAAAATAGGATCTATAATCAACATGTGATCGGAATGCCTTTCATTTGTCTGGGCCTTTGAAGTGATGCAGATGACAGCTGGCCACAGCATCTAATTTAGCAACATTTTAGGAAAATCCAGTGGCAACCAGTGAAAAATTAGTAACACTGATAAAATATACTCAAAACTGTGTTATCATTGAAGTACTGTATTTTTTGGCCAACATGTGATAAGCTTGTACTGTGAGAATTTGTTCACTTTGGTCACTTGCTCAGTGACCTTTTACCTCTTCCCAGTAATTGGTTTTGGCCTGGTCTTCACAGATGATGTCGACTGTTTCTTGTGTTCATGTTCACTGGTCCGGGGTTTTTGCGGTTTTACTGAAATGGTGTTCCACACAGTTGTCACCTCTTACTAGTGACTGAAATTGCATACTTGGGTTACATAAGTGTCTGAAGGTTTTAGAAAACTCCCAGTCAATGAACCCTGTGCTGAGATTTCTTTGTATGGTATTGTTAATATGTCCAAGGTTAACAATGAACATTCTCATGTATGTACGTGTTGTGCATGAATATGACTGTTGTCATTTACAGACATATATGTGTGCATAAGGAAAGTCCAGTCAGGTTCAATAAATGTGCAGTTCCCCAAATCATCTAACCATGCCACAGCTCCAAAGTGAAAAGTATCTTAAAAAGTATACAGTATCACACATACTGTCTTAAAGTACAGTTCAGCCCTAAAGGTTTAACTTTTAGTATCTCCGCTCTCTCATCTTCCTTTCTTTCTGCCTCTGTGTTCATGTTCCTTGATAAATGCTTTTTTTCATCCTCAGCTTAGAGAAACAAACGGGCTGTCAAGCGCTAAATCTTCAGCTCTAATACATATGATCAAAGCAGTGTGCTTCAAGGAGCTGAGATCAGTCAGTCAGGGCTTTAAGCAGACAGACAGGTACGTCTCACACACAGAGACAGGTGAGCAGTGTCATCTTGCAGGAGAGCAGAGCAATTCAAATCTATTTCCAATTATAAAAAAAAAAAAAAAAAACAGACATTCAATTGTGAAAAAAAGTGGAACCACTGTGGAATGAGACAGGCACCACCAACTGAAACTCAGTCACTGCACAGAATGTCACGTTTCATTGACTGAAAATATAATGTAGGTCAAATTGAAACAAGCGAATAATTCAACAATACAAGAGAGACATCATATTTCATTTGCTTATCTTTAAAGTCTTTAGATCTTTAAAAAGGCATGTTTTTGTTGAAATAATGGGCATGTCTCTTGTATGGGTTTGACCTCTTATGGATATTATGCATACTTAGGTACTCAAATGGTTTGAACCTACCTGTTTTTACAAGGAATAATCAAATGTCTGGCGTACTGTGTACACACAGGAACACAAAAGTATTCCAACTACTCAAACAGGTACATCAGGCCAATAGGTGGCGACAAAGTCTACATCAACAATATGTCCAATACCAGAGAAGAACATTCTGAGCATGCATAGTAAGCTTATTTTCCTTTAGTGGTAATGAGTTAACAAAATCAATAGTAGCTAATTATTTATTTAATTGAAGTTATTTAACACCTTTCTGACACATGGCACCGCAGTGCTAACCAAATGTATGGTAACCAGCAGTCCGCCATTGTTCTTTCAGATGCATGCTCATGACACAAATCCACGATGGGTGTGTGCAAGTTGAGATGATGACATTATTGTTTCCCAAATTCTGTTTTACATGAACACATGCATACACAAAAACTGGAGGTTTGAAGTATCTGCAGTTTAGAAGCTGTTTTAGAAAATGTCATTTTAGTTACCTAAAATGCTGTGTTGTGTTAAGGAGAGGCCCAAATGCAGATGAAAATGTCAAGAATGCTAAATATCCTTATACGTGTGGCCAAAACCTTAGATTTGTTTTCAAACAGTTTTGTCTAGATCAGTTAATCATTCAGACCAAGCCAATAGTTTAACCTGCTACTGCAGCAAAAGAATTTCCCAAATTGTATCAATAAAGTCATGTCTCAGTCTCAGTCTAAGTCTAAGTCTAAGTCTAATAGCATGTTAAAGTTACAATGTGTAAGATATGGCCAGAATGTTAGTTTAAAATGTTACAAAAAGAACTAACATTTTCAGAATGTTAAGAAGTAACAGTTCTGATGATTGGTCAAAGGTGTCTATGTATTGTGTTGCAGAGATATCTACTGAAGGTAGCATGCTAACCAGCTAGCCTGGTCCCATCCTGTTGTGATACCACTTTCCTGAAGAGGTAATAGTTTGATATAGCCCCCTGTAGTTTCAGCTCAGAGATGTATGCGAGTTTGCTACATTTCACAACCACTCTTAGCTTTTTTAGTCAAATAAATAAACAGACCTGCAGATACCCTGCACGCAGACACACACACACACACACACACACACACACACACACACACACACACACACACACACACACACAACCATTAACTGACACCGTCTCACACACTCTATTCTAAAGATGGAGTACCGTAGGAACACATTCACGTGGCAGTCTCATCATGTGCTGTGACATTAAACACTTTGGCTTCATTATTGGGGCTGACATGAGCTGCAGATTTAATGGGAGTCCATTTTGTGGGGGGAAAACACGGTGTAAATCGAGAGTGTGCGGGGTAATTTCAGAAGTGGCTATGGGAGCAGGCTGACACTGCAGTAAAGGGATGAGGTATAGAGTGAGCCCCGGGGTGCCTGGCAGCTTCTCAATAGAAGTGTCAGACTGACTTACAAGGGAGGTTTTACTGCCAGTCTGACTCAGTCAATGTCGACGCTCCATCGAGGAAGCACAAAAAGCACAGATGTACTTACACCTGCCAAGTGTGACAATGAAATTCTTTCTCTCATACACACACAAACACACATACATACATCAACAAAATTCTAGGTGAGGGCTTTTTATTGGCTATATCCATAACCATGACCCTGAAACTTAAACCCTAAATACACCTACTCATAAACCATTTCACTGATTTTTATTCTTATCTCTATGTATTGATCATTAACATGCATATCCACAAATCATTATGCTTGACAGTAGTCTCTGTATGTTGTTGGTGGTTCTCTTTACAACCTACCTCAACGCCATGCATAAGGACTTACCCTGACTTATAAGTTTAAAATGCTCTGGGAAAAATGTATGTTTGAAGATAGCCCACAAAGCCTTCTCTACCTTAATGACAGCAGTGAGTGTGCATCTTGGCTGCATACAGATGGTGGATGCGGGTGTGTACTGATGCCAGGTAACCCTCCACCTGCAGCCTTGTTATGTTAAAAACTGCACTCACACAAGTTCAGTGGATGTGAAGGGGAGTAGTACTTTTGTGGCCCTGATAGAGAAAGATGGGAACTCTGTCCCTACAGACAGCCAAAGTTTGCAAGCAAGACAGTGCATCTTCTGTTGCATCTCTATACTTTGGATCAAATAGGACCTCCTCCTCTTAGAGATTCAGTACATCATCATAGGGCTTAGCTGGGAAGCTGAATGGATTTCTAACCCACTGATTCACCATGGTTTCCTCTCCAAAATAATTGCCAAACTGCTTGCGCAACCCCTTCAAATGCACAGTGGCCACCTGTTGGACGGTGGCAACTGCCAGTTCTGCTTTCTACAAAACATTCTCCAAGGTTGGAAATATTTCCCCACCAAGCCCTGTTCCACATGAGCTCACCACAGTTCCAACTTTTCCCAGACCACAAAGATTTTATTGTGTACCAGAAAGACATTTCACTCTTTTCACTGCAGAGAATCATTTTATTAATTCTAATCATTTCAAAAATATCAGACTAATTGGCCAACCTTACCACCCAGGTCATGTCCAGCATGTGTTTCACCAACAGAGAATTGATTCCAATGAGAAATAGGAGGACTTCACACAGGTGGGTCGGACCTTGCCCTGGGACGTCACAATACAGGACGATTTTACATTTTTTAACTTAATTTGTTATATTATATTTGTGACCCGCCACAAGAAAACCAGCAACAAGTCGGCCCAGCGCAAGTTGTGTAAACAAGAAAAAATCGATTTTTAAAAAAAAATTAGTGATTTTCGTTTTTTTGCAGAATTAGTAAGTTGAAATAATGAAGAAGCCACTCCATGTTTCAAATAACAGTATTGGGGGCCTTAAAACCATAAACTTTGTATTTGAATTTGGGTTGTTTTAGCGGAAATTCTCGGTCCTAGTTGGGGCTGTGGCGATTCAACAGTAAATTAGCATACTGGCTTTCTTTGGCTATTCACGTGTTTCTGTTCTTTTTTGACCAATCAGCTGCACGTTAAAAGGGAACCACATGGCTACTTATGCAGTTTCTGGTTATGCCGACAACGATCTCACTTCTGATTCTGAACCTGAACTAGAAGATGAAACTGAAGAAATCGATGAGAGCAACTGCATTACACTTGGAGAACATCCCTAATCTACAGTTGACCTTAGCTGAAGATGAAGAAGATGAAGAATACGACGGAGAGTAGTAGTGATGGCGGCACGTGCGGATGCAGCAGCTCCTCTCTGTCCCGATAATGTCTACATGTTTGTCTTCATCGGTGTGTTCGATTGACTTTATGTTTTCGTCACGCTTGTTTGTCCCAATGTGCACATACAGCCGTGGGACTCTTTTTGACATCGGCAACACAGCAATCTGCAAATTGAACCCGGCACATGCTAAATTAAGCTGAGTTACTCGACCTCGGCCTACTCCGGCGGCCTGTTTCAACACCGACCCCCCCACTACTATAGCGCACCCGCAGGCGGGGGTATCCCGGCTAGGCTAGCGGCGAATCCACACAAGCCGGCTATACCATCTATCGTACTCGCCGATGTACGCTCCTTGGACAACAAAGTGGACTATATACACCTTCTGAGATCGACCCAGCAGAGCGTGAGAGAGTGCTGTGTTTTCGTTTTTACGGAAACATGGCTCAATAACAGCACACTGGACTCTGCCATCCAGCTGGACTGGCTAACATGCTACCGAGCAGACAGAGCTCTCATTGAAGGGGGTTAGACCCGCGGCAACGGGGTCTGTGTTTATATCAGGGATGCCTGGTGTCAAGACGCTGTGGTGATTTGTAGACACTGTTCACCTCTTGTGGAGTTTATGATCATCAAGTGCCAGCCTCTGTTAATGTCCTGTACATATAGCAGCATTGACAATAAAGTTGACTTGACTTGACTGGACTTGACTGATTCAGGTCATTCAGCAACACACTGATCCATCCCAGTTTTGGGGTTCAGTATCTTGCCCAAGGATACTTCCACATGAGGGCATACAGCAAGCCCTGCAACACTAAGGGTGGCTATTGAGACAACATGGACAGGTGTTGGAAGCAATTCATGCCCAACAACAGGCCATGTGGAACCACATTAATGCTCAATCCAATGTCTCTTCCCAGCCCGTTGTCAGAGAGTCCCACGCTAGAGTGCCTGAGCCATTTTCAATGTTGTGGTTTTCTTCTCCAATGCAACATCATGTTCAGTCAGAAACCATTAACCTTTTGCTCTCATATCTCTAAGATTTGCTGTGTGATTTGGTTATTAAGGGGGTCAGCGTTAGGATGGGTGGAGGTATGACATGCTAGAGAGCAACCAGGGAATTTGTCTTTTGAGGGTTTTTATCTCTGAGGTCAGAGACATGTTTGATCTCCCAGACTGTGTGAGAGATGAGTCTGGAAGACCATTGAATCTGAAACAGAAGAATCTTCAGTCAGTTTAATTTTACCCTCACTTAGCAACTCGGGTCCGGAAACATTAAACCTGACAGTGTCTCCCAGCAACAGAGAGCCGATGAGAACACTCCTGAGTCCAAGCCAATCCAGCCCTCCTCTTGTATGGTGATGGCCATTATGTGGGAGATTGAGTCCATTGTCAAGAAGGCTCAACGCCACCCACCTGACCCAGGTAACGATCTTCCTAACCGTATGTTTGTGCCTAATTATGTCTGTCCACAGGTATTGCAGTGGACTCACACATCCCAGTTTGCCTGCCACCCTGGGGTCAATAGAACTGTGAAGGTCCTGAAGAGACACTTCTGGTGGCTGAGGGTGTGGGACACCTGGGAATATGCCTGCTGCCAGGTGCCTGATGTGACACATCAGACACCTGCAGGTCTCCTCAGACCGCTACCCATTCCGTCATATATTGCATTGGATTTCATCACTGGTTTACCCTTTTCCCAAGGTAACACAGTTACCATGGTTGATCAGTTTTCTAAGACTGCTCACTTCATTGCCCTGTCCACGTCCTCCTCCACCAGGGAAACTGCAGAGATGCTGGTCCAGCATGCGTACCACCTCCATGGCATTCCGGTGGATATTGTCTGCAACAGAAGTTCACATTTCCAAATGACAAATCCCTCTCAGGTCTGAAGAGAGTTCTGCCAGGCACTAGAGGCATCAGTCAGCATGTCCTCTGGGCTCCATCCACAGTCCAATGGGCAGTCAGATAGGACCAATCAGGACTTGGAAGCAGCCTTAAGGTGCATGCCATCCTCAAATCCCACCTCCTGGTCTACCAATCCTCCTTGGGTAGAATATGCTCATAAATTTCTTGCAGGCTTAACTCCATTTGAGGCTTCTCTCAGATATCTGACCCCCATGTCAGGGCCAAGAGGAGGAGATCTCCATTCCATCTGTCCAACTCCATCTGCACCACTGTCGGAAGATCTGGAAGAGGGCTCGTGTGGCTCTGCTTCGATCGGGAGGATCACTGACCACTACCACAGACAGACTCTGAAAGTCAGAAAGTTTGGCTCATCTCTAAAAACATTCCCCTTAAGACTGACTCTAAGAAGTTATCCCCCGCAGTTTTCATTCCATTATCAATCCTGTGACCATAAAATTGAGGCTGCTTCCCTCTTTTAAAGTTCATCCTGTCACTACTAGCCGTTTGTGAACTCACACTCACACTCAGAAACTTTGCCCTGTCTGGACTCATCTCTTGCATATTCCCTTGATATTCATTAAATTCTTAAACTTTCATTCGCCTCCTGTCTCCTCTGTTTAAGCCTGGTATTTTGTGTTCTAGAAAATCTGCTAAAACATAACAACATTATTAGTTGATTTGATAACAGATTTGTGTAACTACATCATTTCTACTTGTTTTTATTTGTGCAATACTTCTGAGTGCTGGGTGTATTTTCAGTTGCTTTATTTTTTGTGCACAATAGTATTTCATTTCGGTTATTTAAGAAATATAATGTTGATAAAGTAATAAAGGATAACGTGTTTTCTAAAGCAAGGTGTTTTAGTTTCATTGTTGGGAGGCAAATGAAGTATGGCTAAGGAATTAGGGGTGAAAACACAGATTGAGTAAAAGTATCACACAGTAAGTACAGCGTGTACCGGAAAGAGCACAGAAATGTGCTGAAATATCACAGATTTTATATTTGCTTAGGCATGTTCAGTAATGATTGCACCTAATGATCATTACAGATCCATGTGTTTAATTGTTGATTCAGTTTTTGTATGTTTGAAAATGGATTGTGTTAAGAGGGGAAGGGACCCATTGAGACTGCTTAATAGAGAGCAACACCCCAGTGCATTACATTTGCTGATGTGAAAATAATTGAGGTTAATACCATACATTTTATTCCTCTATGTTGCTTGTCCTGTCGGGAGAAATTGGATGTAGCATTCAGACGACAATTAAACAATTAAAATTATTCAGATCCAGGTGAAATGTTGCCCAGAGTCTCCAGGCAACAAGCTTCACACATTGTAGAGGTACTGTAGCTTCTTTTTTTTTCTCCATCTATATTCCTATTGTCCTCTTCCCTGTGCCACATCCATTACATTTCTGTGGAAACGTGATAATCGTGTGAAAAGGCTTGATATTTTATTCATAAAGTAAACAATATAAATACTAAAGCCTGAACTGCTGTACATGCACAAAAAAGATAGAGGTCACCTTAGTCTGGTGACATATTGCACCAGACTGGAGGATTATCAGTATTCAAACAAAATCACATGAGCTGCTGTCAGACTACAGGTGCAGTGCAGTTACATTACAGGATGTGAATAGCCCCTGAATGGCTAATTATATAATATGAAATTTACAACTGATAAAGATTAAAAAAATAAAAATCAGTGAAATCTATCATTATACACTGCCTGGCCAAAAAAAAAGTCACCACCTGGATTTAACTAAGCAAATAGGTATGACCCTCCTATTGGAAAATTACTGCATAAGCGATTGTCTTTCAGGTGGCAACAAGCTATTTAACAACAACTGATGCAATGTGTAGCTTCTCATTTCTTCAAAAACCATGTCAAAAGACATATCCTGTGGTTGTGGAAAAGATGTTAGTCTGTTTGAGAAGGGTCAAATCATTGGCATGCATCAAGCAGAGAAAATATCTAAGGAGATTACAGAAACCACTAAAATTGGTTTCAGAACTGTCCAAAGCATTATTAAAAACTGGAAGGATAGTGGGGAATCATTTGGAAAAAGTGTGGTCAGAAAAAATCTTGATTGATCATCATCAGTGATCACTTAAACGTTTGATGAAATCAAATCGTAGAAAAACAACAATAGAACTCAGGGCTAATAGTGAACGTAAGAGCATTTCCACACACACAATGTGAAGAGAACTCAAGGGATTGGTACTGAACAGCTGTGTAGCCTTAAGAAAACCACTAATCAGTGAGGCTAATCGGAAAAAAGGCTTCAATTTGCCAGGGAGCATAAAGATTGGACTATGGAGTAATGGAAGAAGATCATGTGGTCTGATGAGTCCAGATTTACCTTTTTCCAGAGTGAGGAGCACATCAGGGTAAGAAGAGAGGCAGATGAAGTGATGCACCCATCATGTCTAGTGTCTACTGTACAAGCCTGTGGGGACAGTGCTATGATCTTGGGTTGCTGCAGTTGGTCAGGTCTAGGTTCAGCAACATTATGAGCCCAAAGAATGAGGTAGGCTGACTACCAGGTTTTTCCATCAATGGATTATTTCTTCCCTGATGGCACGGGCATACTCCAAGATGACAATGCCAGGATTCATCGGGCTCACATTGTGAAAGAGTGGTTCAGGCAACCACGTAATCACCACGTAATCACGTGAAGAAAAGGGAAAAAGGCTGGTTAATTTGGGCCAGCATCTGGAGGCTGTCTAGGACTGGACATTGGCTCGCTTTCTCCCAAAGGTCTGGATGCAGCTTGAGCCGAAACGCCCTTGCTTCATACAGTATAAGAGGACTATTAGCGTAGACAAAAGACAGGAAACAAGACAAGAGTCTGCAGCATTTCTTGTGGCTCATTGTATGGAAAAACACGTTAGATAAATACAGAGATCCTATCTCTGCTTTTGAGCTCTAACAGTCATGGTGAACTAAATGTAGAATGTCAGAATAATTATAATATGTGCTGCACTAGATTTAAATTCTATGCAATTTGAATATTATGAGTGTTCTCTTCAATGTTCGCTGCTGTTACCATCTGAGTTTTAAGTGTTATGCTACCATTACTAATTAGCACAAAGCCTAAAGTACAACTGAGGCTGGAAAATGTGACATGATAATGATGCTAGATGAGAAATCAGAATATGACATAAGTTCCCAACCATCATGAATGTCCAAACTGCATGGTAATCCATCCATCTGGGTCACAGATGTCAATAACTACTATATAGTGATATAGTCCACAGTCTGGCTGAAATCATAACAATACGTTCAGAAGTCTAAACACCCCACTAGTGGAGCGAAAGGACACAGTGTTCCTTACACACATTGCACATTGGAACAATCAATATACTGATGCTTTTGCCATCTACACAAGCACAACAGTTGTTGAGCCAAAAATGTGAGGTTTTAAACTATTAGGGCGGTGTGGGTGGGGAAGTCAGGGGATTGACAAAACTCATCAGATCCATCCTCTGGAAACCACTATTTGTGCCATTCTGACACTGACAGTGGTGTGATAAATAACTACTCAGTCAGAACGTCTAATACAACCCGGATTCCACAAAAGCTACGACGCTGTGTAAAACATCCTTTAAGACATGTATACTCAATTGAAAACAGTACAAAGACAACATAATTAATTTTGGCCTCATCAACTTCATTGATTTTCGTAAATATATGCTTATTCTGAATTTGATGCAGCAAAACATATCAAACAAGTTGGGACAGGAGCAATAAAAGACTGGGAAAGCTGTAGAATGCTCCAAAAGCGTCTGTTTGGAACATTCCACAGGTAAACTGGTTCATTGGTAACAGGTGTATCATGATTGTGTATGAAAGGGGCAGATAATAAGTGTGGTATAATACATAACAAAACTATATCAACATACAAAACAAAACATATAAATCAGTCCAAAAGAGAGACAATGGTGAGGGAGAGTAGTGTGAGTGTGCCAGACACAGTTGTACTTTCTGATGGCAGCAGGCAAATGAAGCGCTCTGTTTTGTGTGGAATGATCCAGTGGCCGAATGAGCTGCCTACCCAACCCAAAGCTTATCATAGAGAGGGTGAGAGGGGCTTTGAGCTTGTCCTAACCAGCTGGTTAAGTCTACTGGCCTCTCCAGTCCTGAAGCCACCACCAAGCATACCTAAGCAAAGAACAGAGAACTGACCACAGGACGAGCAATCTGGTCTGTCCCTTCATGAAGAGGCCATCACTGTTGTGAGACCAGTCCAGTTTTTTATCGACTTGAACCTCAAATTCCTTGTATGAGTCTACCCTCTCCACTTCTGCTCCCTGGATGAAAACTGTGACAGGGGCCTCTTGTTCCTGCGGTAGTCCACCACCATCTCTTTGGTCTTGCTGATATTGAGTTTTAAGTGATTGAAGCTGATGAAGCTCCTCATCAATCCTTTGTAGTCATCCTCATTATCTTTGTTGATACATACAACAATCAAGGAGTTGTCAGAAAACTTTTGACAGTTGTAGGAACCTGAGTTGAAGTCAGAGGTCTATGGTGTGAAGACTGGTATTGCTTATCACAACCCTGGAGGCACAGCCTACTGGGGCAGGCCGGCGAAGAAGTCCATGATCCAGGAGTCAGAGGGTTCTGGGATACGCCATGGTAGATATGGAGATGTCTGCTGAAGGAACTTCAACTTGATGCTGCTAATCCAGTGGCTCGTCATGGACATAAGAAATCATAGTCTGCAGCTAACTTGTAGTCAACCAGCTATACCAGAAATACAAAGTTGCAGTAGTGCAAACAAGTGTACATGAAGGACTCATGATTCATGAGTATAAAAGTAAACAAAGCCTGAATAAAAACAAGATGTGTCAAAGAACCCAGTTCCTGCTTTGTTTCACTTATATTATGCTATCTTTCACTAATAAAAAAAAAAAGTAAGTATTACAGTTCAGCCAAGCTGTCCCACTGCAAATGCTTCCTTTAAATGTGGCCAGGAAATGCAGCCATATTTTCCATTCATTTGGAATAACAGCATGTCCACTGCAGCTTTCAGTGTCCCACAATCTATTGCATACTGTAAAAAAGGGGAAAGTGTGCTACTCTAATAATGGTTGTGAGCAAAAACGGCTCCCTTGAGATGGATGCATGCTCTCTCATGTATTTCATGGGAGAATGCTTTTGGTAGTCACTCGTGAGTTAGCTCTTTAGGTTTTTTTTTTTTTTTTATCCTTTCAGCTGTATTTTTTGCAGTCACAGTCAACAATGGTGTTGAGTGGTTTCTTATAAAATGTACAATCAAAGCTGAACATGTAAGACAAACAGCCTAAGACAAAGAACAACAGACTATAACATAATAATTGACAGCACTGCAACACAACCAGTTTCTATTGTCCAGGAATTACCGTTTTGTTTTGTTTTGTTTTGTTTTGTTTTGTTTTGTTTTAAGCAGTAAAATCTGTTGAAGTCTGACATATTTAAATCTCTCCTATCCCAATATCCTGTGAAAATAATTCCTGAGTTAGATATAGAAATATTAAATAAGCTCCATATGCTGTCTCTCGCACTTCTCCTGAATGTGTGAATTAAGAGTTTATTTCTACCAAACCACAGTTGGAGATGATTGTTGGAACAGTGACAGACAAACTAAGAAGGTTTTGGTGAAAATTACTTTTTTTGTCGTGTTTGAGTCGAAGTTTCAGGTTAAACAAAAAAGATCTTACTCTTTAAAAAAAAAAAAAGAATCTCTGCAGGGATCCTTTCTGTAATGTTGTCAGACAATGACAATCTAAGACTGTCAGTGGCAAAAATAAAGACTTTCAGTGGTGATGTACAATGATGGTACACAAATACCCAGAGGGATTAAATTGCAGCATACTTTATGGCTGCCGGCTGCTGCACTCTGATTCAATACTGAAAAAATGTCAAAAATTGTTGTAATGTGTACATTTGTACTAGAGCAAAAGTGAAGGGCAGAGAGGCATATTTAACAATTATTTATGTTTGAGACAGTCAATGAATGGGTCCCAAATGCTCAAAAGTTGATTGCATGCTTTAAATTTGTAGAACTATATTCTCTACATTTGTATGATTATGAGAATTTATTTTAGTCATTTCTGAAAATGGGAGATTTGGGTGATTTCCAGCTTGTTAGAATCATCTTCTTGGTAGCTACCATTGAGAGCTTCAAAGGCAATTGTTCCTCAGATGTACAGTTCAAAACTGTCTCTGACCATCCAATGAGTAGGGGTTCTGGGTCAGAGGCAATGTCTTTACCATAGACCCAAGAGAACCACTGAAATATTTCACAACAATTGTGTAAATGAGGACAAAGCCAGGAAATATGTTGGTCTAGTTTGGTCTAGTGGTACAATGTATGGATGACTTTGTATTGAATCAGTTTGTACTAAAAGAGCAAGTTTGAATTCTAGACAAGCCTTCATTCCAAATGTCATTTGGCACCTCAAGATTCAGCTGATCATGCTTCTTTCAGATGGTTAGTGGATATGGAAGTTATGAATAGGAACACAAAGCAAGATATCAGGTATTGGGGTCCGGAGGATGCTGCAGGTGTTCAAAGAATGGGCAAATCTTTGGAATGGTTTCAAAATTTGGAATTTTATCTTTGACATAGTGCCTAATTTGGTGTCTAATTGGAGGTAGTGAAAAAAGTATGGATTGAGGATGTTAAATTTAATTTTCAGCTGATTAAATGATTCAATCTGTTTGTCTATAGAAAATTTATCAAATATCACGTTACCTGTCCCGCATCCATCTGGAAAGGAACAGCTATGATATATTTTATATAGAAACATCTTGCAACATCAGTGTTTCTTGACAGTCAATTTATTTGGCCATTCTGTCTCGGAAAAAGCAAAATACTTACCTGGGAATCCCCATGGCCAATACATTAAAGCCCAAACATTAAAGTACAACATGTCCAATAATAGTTCCTATATATAGGAATGCCTAATCCCCCCATAATATCATCAGCATAAATGCCTACAAGACTTTCTATGTGTCCTATCACAATACCTCTGATATTGGGTGACCCCTGATTCCTTTTGTGAGGGGCTCCAGAGTGCCTTACAAAAGCTACGAGAGACAGAGGGTCTCCCTGTTATTTATAATGTAATCATTGATCATTCTGAGCAGGAGTAAGGTAAGTGTCTTAGGAAATGCCATATAGAATAAATATGTGAAAAGTTTACCCCTTTTGACTGCATGGCCAAGCCCATGTAGACCCTATGAGACAAAAGTGATGCTACTCATATCCACCTGATGTACACCATTAAGCCCTGACATGTATCATGGCAACATTAAACATTATTGAAACCCAACCCCTCCCCACAGACACTTGCTTTTGGGATAAGGGCGCTTATAAACTCTGTTGGTGTCCCCTGTTCTTGTCCTTTTGGAACACCCACAATTTTTCTCTTGTTGCAGTAAGACCAGCCCTAGTTCATTAACTTTGATGGTGATTGTTTATCACTTTCGGCTTGTTTATGGTTTTCTCCGCTATTGTTAGACAGAATTCATGAAGGCCATGTCATCCATGAAATCCATGGAAGAGATTCAAACTTTGCTTCAGATTTGTCAAACTGCTCGTAGACTGTTTTCATCAGACAACTTTTTCTACATTACACCTGTGGGTTAGTCATTAGAGTCTGACTCTATCAACTGAAACACAAGCTCAGCTGGTTTTGTTGGTACAGGAAAGTCCCCTGTGCTGCGTGCCACGTCAGTATGTGAGTCTGTTGTTGCTGTATGTAAATACACATGATAGACATGCCCTTTGGTTGTAACGGGTATTACCAGGATCAATCAGCGCTAGCTGAACCCGAAAGTTCAGGAGTCTCTGTCTTAGAGCGAGCACAGGCTTCAGGGGTGGTTTGGTTTGCAAACCAACAAACTGTTTCGCAAATGATCAGGTTCAGAGAGGGCAAGATGAAAGACATGGTCACAGTCACAAAACAGAGTTATTTATCAGGGGGTAGGAGAGCAGGCGAGGTCAAAGGCAGGCTGGGTCGATAACGAGAAATCCGTCCGGGAATAATTGCATCAGAGCTAAGAATAATCTGGCAATGAGTGAGTGGGTGAGAGCCGCTTAAGCATTGTGCTGATCAGTGATGAATCCCAGGTGTATGTCAGGTGATTGAGCAGAACGGCGTGGTGAGCAGGTGAAGAGGTGCTGGCTGGGCAGGTGAGCAGATGAGGGACAGTGGCAGCAGGTAAGTAGACGGGTGTGACAGTGGTACACTGACTGTATGTGTGTCTGTCAGTGTTGGGCAGCAGCAGTGCTAAAAGAAGCAGCATTGCTAGTTTAACTACATTTCTCTGTAGAGTGGTGGTAGTTGGTGTCTTCTGAATCAAATAGCTTTACAGTAGTTCAACTCTTTTATGTATTAAGTAGTGCGGTATTGTGCATGCAAGCTCACATGCAGCAGAGCTTTCTGCTGCAGTATGAAATAAAACTGCAAGGATGCCACTGCCATACACAGATGTGTAATGACATTTTGAGTTAATAGTTTGTCCAGCAGAGTCTAAATTCAGCATACCCATGCAAGCACAAGCACGTCCACACACGCACAGATGAAAATACATGCACTCCAGACAGCTGATTTTGCTTATGTGGACAGCATAATAAAGCAGCTTTCTCAACACTGGTGATAGACATGTCCCATGCCTAATCCTAACTCTTGTCTAACTTTGAAAATTCATCACATCACATTTAATAATTAACCTACATTGTGGGGCAGGTAACTCCTTCAAAAGCACATGTAGGCCTACACCCTTTGAGTAAAGTGTCCCTTTTATTTTCATGATACCGTGATATAAATTTTAGGTCATACAGCCTACCCTTACTTTCTACCAATGATAGCAGCACGCCTTAAAACAAATGTCTTCACCTACATGAGCTCTGATCTTTGTGATAGATATTGCCCTGACATGAGGGGGTAGCTGCAGAGACCTAATAGGCAGCAGAGAGGAGGGACAAGACTGAAAAACATGGAACAAAAGATAGAGATTAGGAGCACAAGGGAAAGCAAGGGAGAAACACAGAGACAATAGATGACAGAGAAGACAGTAGCGTGATAGAGACGGAGGATGGGAAGCAGGACCCGACAACATATACCATTGTGAGAGAGCAGTAGAGCATGGAAACACCAGCCAGCTAGCAGAGAGAGAGAAAAACGTGAGAGTTATGACGTGGCAGAGGCAGGAGCTCTGGCTGGCCACATACATAGCCTTAGGAATTATTAACACTCTGGCACATGAGATGAGCGCTTGACGGCTGCAGAGGTGTCCCTTGCAGTCATGTGGATGCGCCCCCAGTGTCAGAGGAGATGCTCCTTGTTCATTCTTATATGAGCTTTTATCTATTTTAGCCCATATTTTGAACAATTAGAAAATCCTCACGACTATTGTGTTTTTCTGTAATTCTTTGTGGGTTTAATCGAATTGTGACGCTGTAGAAACAGCTAAATTACTCTTGTATTCATCTTCTGAGAGCAACTGGAATGCTTCCTCTCTCTTCTTTGTCGTACAGCATGGACTCTCGGAGTGCATCAAGGATGAGCTGGCAACCTGAGATCTTCTAGGCAACTTGGATGCGTTTGTCACTCTGTCTATCTGCATAGATAACCATTTATGGGAACAGAAGAGTGAGAAACCCCAGCCTCATCAACCATCTCAGTCTACTGGGCTTTTTTCTGAGCTTTTTTCTTGTGTGTCCCTTGACCCCATGCAAGAGCCCAAGTCCATATTGTGTGTCCAGAAATTCTTCACCACAGAAATGTGTGTGTGTGTGTGTGTGTGTGTGTGTGTGTGTGTGTGTGTGTGTGTGTGTATATATATATATATATAAACGTTTTCGGACACCCTTAAAATTTTACACAATCTCAAATATTATCATGAAATATCTGTGGAAAAATCTTTTTTGTGTTTCAAAAGGTGTGGCTGCATTAGACAGACACAAACAAATACAAATGATATATATTTTTTCGTTTATTGTTTACAAGAAAAACTAACAAAACTAAATTCTTGACAGTTTCAATGTCAGTTCTCAACATTGTCGATATCAAAGTCAACAAATAACAGAGAATGTCTTCAAAACTGAACAAAAAATAAATAAACCATTACATCATCAAATTAATATTTAGTAGTCTTGCCATTAGCATGCAGTAGAGCTCTAATCCTGGCTGGCATGTTCCACACGAGCCTTTCACACTGTTGAGGGGTAAACTTGTCCCATTCTTCTTGAATTATTGCTTTTAATTCTTTTAAATTCTTTGGTTTACGCTTTGAAACAGACCTTTTGATAATCCACCACAGATTTTCAATGGGGCTCATGTCTAGGGATGGAGCTGGCCACTCTAACACCTGGATACTGTGTTCCTGCAGCCAAGTTCTACTGGCCCTGGATGTGTGGCAAGGAGCATTATCTTGTTGAAACATCCAGTTTTGACCTTGACGAACAGTGCACATGCAGAAGGGAGCATGTGGGTTTCGAGAATGGCACAATACTTGGCAGAGTTCAATGTGCCATCACAGACTGTGAGATGACCAACACCAGCAGCACTCATGCATCCCCAAACCATGATACTGCCTCCACCATGCTTGACAGTAGGTACTGTACATGCTGGAGATAATGCTTCGCCTGGCCTTCTGCGTATCGTCACATTAGCAGGAGGAAGATAAAGCTGGAAGCTGGACTCATCTGACCACAGANCATATATATATATATATATATATAAGTGCTGTCAAAAACATCACGTTATTAACGCGTTAACAGAAATCAATTTTAACGGTGTGTATTGCGAGATTAACGTTCTTTGTGACTTAGTGAACTTGTAGTTTTTTATAAGCTGTGGCCACTGCTAGTAATGTCAGAAAAACTACAGGATCCGATTGTAAACCGGAAACATAAGAATATACATAGTTTGTGTGGATGTCAAGCACGAAATGCCGAAATGGATGCGAACAAGATTCTGAATGGAAAGTTTAGTTTCAAATAGTTGCCACATGGGTCGACTGACAAGACCAAAGTTATCTGTGTGTATTGTCAGTGTGAACTGAATTATCACCGTAGCACATCCAGTCTGAAACACCACTTGATGGCCAAACACACAGCTAATGTGAATTCTCCGCCACCTCCTTGTCAAAACCAGGCGACAATGGATGGCTTTCGACAGAGGCACATGAATACCGCAACTAAGAACAAGCTTACTGCAGCCATAGCCAAGTAATGTTCATTCTTTCTGGTGAGAAACAAGAGGCTGGGTTGATAAGCCTCTGGTGAATAAATAGAGGAGCATTATAGCCTGACTGCTTGTATGTTCAAAGGAAACTTAAGAAAGGAGAGTTTAAGCCATGGTTTAACTGCACTATAGGCTGAGTCCTAGTTTACAATGATGTGCACTTTGTAAATTTATCTTGTATCATCCTGTTTTGATCCCTTAGAAAGGGTTGTTGAAGGGGCTTTTTTGTAACCAAGTATTTATTTTTTTGTCATCTGTTTATTGACAGTGTTAAATTGTGTGAGATTTTGCTTCAAATGTGAATGACTGCTCAAAGTGAGAATGTTAGTGTGAGATAAAACACTACACGTTGTTGTTTTCAATAAAAAACATTTGCACAATGCAAGCCTATCCACTTTTCCATGTTGATAAGAGTATTAAAATGATAATTCAAAGAACATTTAGAATAGATAAAAATGTGCGATTAATTACGAGTTAACTATGACATTCATGAGATTAATCACGAGTAAATATTTTGTTTGCAACTTTTGATCCACTCGTCCTTCTCCTATCTAAGATATGCAAAGTGTTCAGTTGTTCCAAGAAAACAGGAATTCTACACACACGACTAATACTTACTCTTTGACTCTCATCACCCACTGGAGCATAATCTAGGAGTTATCAGAACCCTGCAACACAGGAGGGACAAGTCCTCCGGTCAGGTCTCAGCAGTTTACCCTCACTCAAATATAGAGGACACTCTTTTGAAGACAGCAAATTACATATTTTGGACAGGGACACCAGGTGGTGCGAAGGAGGAGTAAAGGGGGCTATTTACATCCAAGAAGAGAAACCATCCCTCAACAGAGGAGGGAATCTATGACACCACTTAATTCCCATATACAATGCTGCCCTTTCATCCCTTACCACCAGATTTAACAGCCACAGTTGGCCTAATGTCACAACTCCAATGACTGTCGTTCATACTTGGCCTCAAGTCACTCCAACGACTCTAAAGGACTTCTGTTACAACAGTCAAGAGCACCACAAACCAGCTGGTATCAGTGACACAGATGTTAAGTACCTGGGACTTCCCACCAGTCACTTAGAACTGAAGAAGCCTTTTGGATGAAAGATGAAACATTTCAAGTATCTACAATGAAGTTCAGTTGTCTTTCAGTTTTAACCCTCCTTGAATAACCATGACCTGGATGACTCAGAATCTTAATGAACACTCTGAGGGTAATGTCATAATGTTAATCATAAATACTGTCAATTAGACATGCAATAAGAAGTTCCAGCAACTACTGTAAGTCTGGGAAACATACTATTCAAACCATGGCCTAAACAAACAGGCGTGATTCTGCAGTGTACTGTGGGCCATCACATATTGGCTTATGTGTAAATGGGTTTTTATGAAGGAAGTGCCATCTCATGGTGACACCCTGCAATTGAATGAAAGAGACACGCCCCAGGAGGAGGACCAGACTCCCAGTGACTGGAAAATTGCAGAAATTTGGATCCCAGCCGGCTTGTAGCCAAGGAACCTTCAGCCAGGTGCAGCACTTCTGAGTGGCTGACATGTTAAAGCTTCACTAATAACAATTTCTATATCAACAATGTATTAAATGACTATGTGTAATCTGAAAGGTCACTGTGATAAACCCACACAGAGTTATCCCCAACTCTGCAGGTCCCCTAAGCTTTGAAGCGTGTTTAGCATCCATCATCTCATTGCTTTGGTTTTATAGCCAGCAGCTTTACTTTTTCAATTCAGGCTCTCATCGACTTCATTTCCAGCCACAGCAGGCAGCTGTTTTCAGTGAAAAAACTCTGATAAACCCAATGTACACTACCTGCTCAGCACCAAACAACAGAAAGACACAGTTAGAAATCTTGTGTTTATAGGTTGTTCTACCATGCACAGGTGGCCAAAATACTGAATAACTGTTGCTTCAATGTATCAAGGTGAGATCCAGTGTCCAGTTTCAAACTAGCTCCCTAATAGGAAATCAGATCAAAAAATCTGCTTGTATGAAATGCAGGGCTGCACCATTTGGAAGGTGTTTGTGTTTGTCACAGTAGATTCAGTTCTTACCTGCTGCCATTGTTTCCTCATCTGCTCACTGGTGCCCTCAATACTTTTCCACACTCAACCACGCCCATCTGCCTACTCACCTGATCACACACCTGAGACTCATAGCAATCAGTGCAGTATATAAGCTGCTCAGCCACACTCACTCTTGGCCAGCCTGTCATTGTTCTAATGCAAGACTCTCATGGACTGATCTCCTGTTGCTGAACCTGCCTGTCTCCAACCATGCCTGTTCTCCTGTTCCCCAGTAACTGCCTTAGCCTTTTGTCCCTGATCACGAGTCTTGCTTTTCGTTTCCTGGATATTGTTTGCCTGAGTGTTTGGTGTTTGCCACACCAAACTCTTACAGAGACTCTAAGACTTTGCATTCTGCATGTCCCAAGTCTTTGCCTGCCTGTGACTGCTGGATGTTTTATCTCCTGCACAATACCACAGACTGTACTTGTTGCTGCTAATCTGGTCCTACCAATTTAAGATTAAAAGGTTGATAAGAGTTTTACCTGTGTTGTAGTGGTTCTACACTTGGGCCCGAAACCCACTTTGTGACATGTGTTGACAACTCTGCAAGCCTGTGAACGACAGTGATCTATTACAACCTTCTCTGTACAGATCCACAAATATATTTACATCTATTTTTGTATAAATATAATTCCTGCATTCATCAGATGAGGATTTTGACTACACCCAATGCCATAGATGATGTAGCATTAAAGTATAGTGCATAGTGTGTATAAGCAGTTGTCAGTGGAATAACAAGGTACAGTTATTCACTGCTACTTTTCTTTTATGCTATTGCAGAACTGTTTTGCTGTTCTTCATTTCAGCAGATGTTATTCACAAGTGGGTGTGAAAGCAGAAGTAAAAATTTCACTATTCATTCTCACGACCACAAAATACTGTGAGCCGAAATCTTCATTTGCCTTTCCCTCCTTTCACGATGCAAGCATGTTGCCACAGTTGAAAACAACAAACAGAATTGACACTGATAAAAGTTTTTACACATGCAGCTTGAGTTTGATAGCTCTACACTGTAACTGTCACCATCACATTGATGTTCTTCCAAGCAGAGGCTTAACTCGTCTAAATTTATACCAAGCTTTTTGCAGACCCCAGCTGTGCAGCAACCACAGCACTTCCTCTTTCATCGCAAATAGAATGTGAAAATAGCTTTACCTCTGGTCAAAATAACAAGTATGCTGCTTTCATCCTACACACACAAGACAGAGAGAAGTCAACCACGGGGCCCAGAAAGCTCTTT
This sequence comes from Chaetodon trifasciatus, assembly GCA_037975065.1. NCBI lineage: Eukaryota > Metazoa > Chordata > Actinopteri > Chaetodontiformes > Chaetodontidae > Chaetodon > Chaetodon trifasciatus. The sequence goes on from JBBMOE010000005.1 coordinate 13,808,235, forward strand.
CATCCGCAGCAGAGAGTATAAACTTAAGCTGTAGGCACATTTGCAGACGGCTGCCACAGACAAATTTGCTTCTGTTATTACCAGCTGTGAGGTAAGTTGTGAAAGGATAAATCTTATACTTTCTTTATCTTCACCCTTTTGTGCCACTGTTTTTGCTTTTTGTAATACATGCTATTTGTAACAATGGAATTTCCCCGGTGTGGGATCAATAAACTCCTATCTTATCTTATCTGTTATATATTCACTGTAGTTACACGCATGTAAAGCGGCATGTTTTCATCAAGATATTGCGATGGGTCTTTTTTCATAGATAACCTCGACATGGCATCCGGCAAAGAGATGCAGTTGTTGTTTCACTTTGCGTTGGTGTTGTCAGTCGTGCTGACCTCAGCCCTGACAACCCTAGATTCAGACCAAGAACTGCAGGACAGCGGGTTCGGTCAACCACCACCTCGCCACGGTCTCAAGTTGCTGGTGTGGTACATTCAGAACTGCCTGGACAACAACATGGTGGCTCTGTGTGATCCCACTCAAGGAGAATACGGATTTCATGTATTTATGAACCGAGGGCCCAAGCATCTGCTGCCAGTGATAAAGGATAAAAAGCAATACGAGTATTACACCATCGGAAACCTCAACGCTCCTCATGCCAAAGACCTGCCCTATGAAGTCAGAAAGTACTACAACCGCAGCAATCCTGAAAGTAACAAGGACAGAGTTTTGGTGAGATACAACTCCAACAATAAACATGTCGACAAGATCTATGCATCTGCACATTATAAAGAAAAAGAGACGTACATAATTGGCCCCAAGCTTTTTGCTTCTCTGCGACATCCAGCAGCCCTCATTAGCATAGAAATGTGATGTACTTCTGAAGCAAAATCTCTCTGTGACATCTTTAATAGCTCTGTGACTCTTCAAAAAATCCTGATGGAATTTCAACCTTTCTTTAATCAATCTTGATTGACATATTTGGCTGCTGCTTTTCTTTGTAGTCAGAATGAAAAAAAAGTGCCAGACTACTTACTTTGCTACTCTTAAATTAAGGCTTGAGTATGAGTCAGGAGGGTTTGTGAAACTTTGCACAGCCCGTCTGCTTGTAGAATACACAGTATAGAATGCTTTGACCAATAAAATAAGTGTTCAAATGTGCAGCATAAGAATATCCTATATATTTTTCCAAAACTAAGACATGCTGTTTCTCAGTGTGTGAGTTGTTGGGGGGGGGGGTCTTTAAGAGAGCAAAAATCCTATTTGTTACAACTTGGTTGTCATATTCCTAGATTAATGTTTTAATCAAGATAACATTGCATTCACTAAGGCTGATCTCATCAAATGGCTGACGGCTGGGAACGCAGTGACATCACAACAGTTGCGTCAGCAGTCAGACAATCAGTCAAGTTGTAAACAAGCCAACATTTGTACAACTAAGATACCACTTCTCTTTAGGTAAAACTGAAAGTGAGCACACCCAAAACGTTTTTTTCTCATCATACAGTAAAGCTGTGCACACACAACAACGGTAAGTACAGTAAGTCCAAGATAAACCGTCACTCTATAAACTATCGTACTGTAGATGGATGGTTTGGGTAATAAGGAAAGGCTCATCATTTTCTAGTCCGCCTTTAAACAGTCCTCAGATGTCAATATGAACATTGAAACAGGTTTTGCTTGCTGTAATGATTCCTCCTGCCCATACTGGCCATTAAGGGATCCCTTTCCATACGGACAGTCCTCATTGTGTGAAAAAATGGATCCTAATATTTATCTAACGTTAATATGAGGCCTCAACAGTCTGAATGAATTCAAGTGGATGTCTCCCAATTTTTCCCTGAAGTGTTTCCCACGTTGAGCTTCACTGGAGGGACAGTAGCAAAAAGAAAGAATTTCATACTAAAAAGATTAATTTTGGAAGTGTATTAACTAGAAAACATTTTTCCTGTAGATTTTGCCCCTTGAAATCTGTTAAGACAATGTAAGCCTATTAGGACATCTTATAGTTCTAATGAAATCACAATTGTAAATCAGTGTTCATTGCGGCTGAACCTACTGGTTCACAGTTATTGCTTACTTATTAAAAGCCCCCTGACCAGTCAGAAGCAGAAGAAGTGTGTTGTTTGAGTCGTTTTTCTCAGGATTTTAGATATTGTTCCACTACTGTCAAGGTCAAAAAGTACCACCAAAAATATGAAAACTCTCAATATCAAAGAGCTTTAGAAATTTGTATGAACTCCAGTATCAGCTTGAATAGCAGGCAGTCAATCAAAATGTTGACTCTAATGAGTTGTGAAACAAGGCAGCACACACCTTCAAAGCCAAAAGGCACAAACTCTTGCAAAAGTCCCTTTCAATATTATGATGACAAAGCACCCTCATGCCTGCCGTCCTCAAAACCCACAGAAAGGCCTCATTCATCTTCTGCTCTCCTCTCTTGCCAATGGGAGGACACCATTTGGACCGCTATACGCTCACAGGTTGAACTCAGATTTGATTTGATACTCCCACTGAAAATATAACAGAACAAGAAGGACCAATCTGAGCAGATAAGAGAGATTTATAGCATCCTTGCTCTGCACAGAAATATGTGGAACATTAAAGATACACTGCTTGATTTTGTTGTAGCGCCCACAGGTGCCTAAGACCCCAAGACGTCCTGTCAGCTTACTGTTGATATGTTAAAACTCAGCTCTGAAGTGTTTGCACGCACAATTAACATTCAAATCCACAAGATTTCAGTGCTGGTTAATTTAGCTACACGTGGTTATGGGTTGAAACAACTGCATGTAATAATAACTGGTCCATTTCTGAGGTCCATACAAAATGACACGGATGCCATATGTCAACTGCGACTACAACTGGAGCAGCCTGGGCAATAAACATTCATAAAAAAGATGGTTCAGGTGTCTCCTTCCATGCAATCACAGATACAGAGATTTGAAGATATGATTTAATGTGATCACATAGCCTTACCTCTGCCCAGTCTGCAAAAATGAATTAGAACACAAGGAGGAAATGAAGCGCCCAGAGGTCAGCCTCAGCATGCCTGGTAGCTGTTCTCCACTCGTAAGTAACCACTCACTGTTGTCGTGAATTACTAAATATGTTTAAGGTATGAATGGTTGCTAAGTTAGTGAGTTGGCATTAGCTAAAAATTGCATTTGAGGACAAATTTAGCAGTTGGTGCAACACCTCTAATTTTTCTGTTTGACTGGTTTGTGATATCATTAATGTTAGTTCAAAGTTATAGTCAGGTTTGGGATTAAACATGCATCAATTTCAGTTAAGCTCACAGTGAAATGAATGGAAGTCTATAAAATGTCCCCTAAATGACATATGCAAATATTTGTGGGTGTGGGCATGTCATCTTATGACATGTGCACATGCATGCCTGTTTCCTCTATGACATGCAAGTTCCTTGCTCCATAAAACCAGCCATATGCAGATAATAGCACAGATTTACACACTGCAGCCTTTTCCCTGTCCCTGTGTTTTGTTCATCTTAAATTGGCTTGAATGGAAATCAAATTGAAGGCGGCTCTTAGCGGAGGCTGACTCTGATGTTTCACTCTGCCTGGCCATGCTTAACGGAGGACAGGTTTTCTGTGAGTGGATGGTTGGGGGTGGGGGGAGTCCGAGCTCTTTGACAGAATTGTAAAGCGGCAGAATGAACAGATGTCTCCCAATGATTAATGTTCCTCCCTGCCTTGCCTCAGATCAGCTGCGTGCCCATGCATCTCTAACCCTACACCTTCTCCCCGGCACTCTATAAAGCTAATTTCTTTAACTCACAGTTTTCTCTATCTTTTCTCCAAGTTCATCTTGTGTCTTAATCTTTTATATTTCTCCCCTCAGAAATATCATCTTCAATTTCTTGCATATTTTTGGAAAAATTAGAGAGAAGCAGTACCTCTCCTGACCTTTCCTGATGAATTTCAGGGGGACATTTTGGGTTCCAGTCAATGCATTGGACCTTAAGGACATTGCATACAGTCTAATATGTCCCTACTGTAGTGTAGGGGTTTAAATGGAAATCCCCCGTACTTAAATGTGTCAAGACAGTAGACATCAAGGCTATGTGTTGAAGGGATCAATCTTAGAGAGAGACAAATGGAAACAGTCAGGTGCTTTATAGTCTACTGTAATTTAAACACCTGAAAAACCTTTATAGAGTAGTGTGAGTCTGACCCCTGTTGGCTAAAGTTGGAATGAAATTCTTTTTTGCTGTAAGATGCATAAGATGAATTAACAGGAAAGTGTCTGATTTATGTTGTCAGTTACCTGGTTCTCCATTCAGTGTTTGGAGTTTTTCCCAGCATGCATTAAGTGGATGACATGAAAACAACTGGGCAGTTGCCACTCACATCATTCAGCTAATGCCCCATCTCACAATTTCTCTCACTTTGTCACTGTAAGTATACAACTACAGAATTACCTCAGCTCTGCACATGTTGACCTATGGCCTGAAAGAGAATAAAACATGCAGTAATTCACTGTACAGAAAAAATGTTTTTTATATATATATTTTATCAACACGTCTTTCAGTTAGTCTTGCCTTTTCTTGAAAATGTATTTATTTTTGGATGAGCTCACCAAAAGACATGCAGACCGACAGCGCCCCCTGCTGCAGCTTCAGGGGAAAGAGGGAACCCACACACAGTCTCAGGGGGAATTGGCCATTAAAATCCAGCTCTGCATGGTAATGAATACCAGGCCTATGGTAAAGGGCTCGCATTAAATATTTACACCCTCGGTTAATATTTCATACAGTAATTTTGTATTTAAATTGGATTTAATATTTAATATAAATACAGAGCTAAGTGGGATATGCTATTCTCAAACACCAATCCAGACACCTACCATATGACTGGGGTTGTAAATATGACACGGACAGCATACATATGTAGATTCTCGGAGCCGGAACACACACGTACAAACCAGGACACACAGACAGAATATCCCACTGTCTGCAGCACTGGGTTTATCGCTGGGCTGTTTTCTCCTCTGGGAGGAAATGGGCTGTCAGGGAGAGTAGGGTCAGTGCCAACCCTGTCTCCTCGGAATTACTTTTACATACAATTCATTTGCATTCGTGATTAAGTTGTGCTGGCAAACGTAATCACTGCCTGGATTATGTTGACGTTTGTTTGAGTGAATCAAACAGCAGATTTATGTGCTGTACTAGAGTCGCAGGGAGGTGGTTGGGCTGGATGGAGGGTGTGCAAAGTGCAGGACTGTGACACCAGACTCCAGGGTTCACGTCACAGACTGTGGTCAGGTTTAGGCAACAGAAGCACTTTGGTTAAGGTCAGGTTCATACTGTTGACTTTTTCTGTATTAAAGGTCCCATACAATGAAAAACTCACTTTTTTCTGGGATTTGAGGTGTTATTTTGAGTCTCTGGTGCTGCCACACACATACAAAGTGTGAAATAAGACCACCCATGCTTTTTTGAGTGAGATACACCCTGCCTGCAGCTTCCAAACGAGTCGATCGAATTCGGCCTCTTCCTACGTAAGAAGCGGGAACATTTGCATATTCCCACCCACCAGCCACCGCCCCCCTCCCCATCTCCCTGGTGTCTCTCCACCTGCCAGATACAAGGCTACAGGGCTCTCAACTTTTACACATTGGGAGTGAGACACATGCGTTTCAACCCGTTCACACGCTCACACAGCACACCTTGTATTAATGATGCAGAGAAATTACCAGGATAACACCCACCAAGTTGCGCCACTATTTTTTATAATAGTGGAACAGGAAGAGGAATTAGTAATGTGTCAGTCACTAACGAAACAGCTCGGCCATTGTCAGAGGGGGCAGATCCTGAGAGTCCACCGCGTGACAGGTACAGTCTAGAGCAGTGAAGTTCACATTTGTCTTGGGGAGAGGGAGGTATTCACACCCTTTTATCACCAGGCTACAATGTGTCTCAGACTTAACTAACCTAACTGTAAACAATGGGATTTAAATGCATATTGCCTGCTTCTTCAATGCATTTACACTTTTTAAGATCTGTTAGTCACCCAATCCACCCAAAATGCATGAAGTGATTACATATAAATGGTTTCTGAAATTCGTGATTTAGCAGTCAGGCCAAGTAGGCCCATCTGTGGACATACAGTAGCTACAAGACACATCTACTACATAAGATATCATCAGAATGGTTAGGTTTAGGACATCTCAGTCACAGAGTTCCAGCCTTGTTGAGTCTTGTTATCTTGCCTGCCTTGTTACATTTTTTTCACACTTGCCTGTTTACACCCTTTTGGACTCAGGTTGCCCGTTTTAACTGCGTGCCAACTGCAGACCTCTGCCGTGTGCTATGTTTTTTCTTCACGTGCTGTGTTTGTTAGTCCACACCTGCCTACCTGAAACTCCACCCAACCCTTTTCAACTGCAAAATACACATTTACTAATAATGCTAATAAACAACTAAATTGCTTTGTCAAATAAGTTTGGAGGAAACATAAATGATGGTTGTATTAGGCTGCTGAAGGGTTTGGTTAAGATTATGGAAACAACATGGATGTTGTGTTTTAAACTTCTTCTGCTGGCCCCAGGTGGCCCAAAAAGACCTTTAATATGTCCATTATTGTTCACATTTAAGAATCCTGACTCCTTAACACAAATGATATACCAATATTAAACAAACTTTTTATATTTGTGATGTAAAAGATTTCATCCTGCAGATGTTTTGAGGAAAAGTCCACCAGAGCTATTAAATTAAATGTTCATTTCACTACCATAAACCATCTCCAATGCATTGCCAGTACATCCAACCACGCACACACCCACAGACCACGTGTAACCACACCAATTCAGGACGTTCACATCTGGCTTCTTCACCTGCAAGACTGTCTGAGACCAGCCAGCCACACAGCTGATGCAACTGTTGATTAAATAGCATGATTAGTACACCGATTAGCCTTCAGCTGGTCTCAATGAAAGGCCACTCCAAAATGTGTAGTTTTAGCTTGGAAAAACAACACTTAGATGCAACTGTTGCATCAGCTGCAGTTGCACACTCCCTCAAAACTTGTGGCATTGTGTTTGTGAGTTTGATGAAACTGCACAGGCCTCGATGACATGTATATGGTTATTCTTTTGAAGATTTTGGGGGGGTTATTTTTGCCTTCATTTGATAGTGCAGCTGGAGAAAGACAAGAAAAGGGTAAGAGAGTGGGGATGACACGTAGTAAAGGTTGGGATAGAAGCCTGACCACTGCAGTAAACAAATATTTCCAAAAAAATCTGTCCACATGACCTTCTTTTTGCAATATATCGCCAAACATACGGAAATGCAAAACATTTAAAATGCTCAAACAAGCATCAGCTTATATTCCTTTCCTTTCCTTTCCTTATTAGACAAAACATTTGGGCATATGCAGCTTGAGGTGATGACGTTCATTATTTCCCACATGCTTAGTTTTACATGGAGACATGGATACACAGAAAGCAGAGTTTTGAAAAAAAACCCTCCATTTTAATGGCCTACAACACTATTTGCATATCGAGGCCCAAAAGCAGATGAAAATATTTGTTTCGCAAAATGTCTGTATATGTGTGGTCAAGGCTTTAGAGTGACCTTTTATCATCGTCTCTTGGCCAGCCCAAGAGACAATAATCATGCTGTTGAATCTGTATCTTAAAATATCACACCTGTTGCATTTATCATAACCGATTTTGATTTAAGTTTTCTGGAAACAAGAGGAAAATGGTACCACTTCTCCACCATCTTAAATCACCGCACCCTCCCATTGGAAAATCAAGCTAATCCCTCACCCATATGGCATTGGCAGGCATCAATATGAATTCCAAATGGCAAGAGACAGTGAGTGAGAATTTTATCTACTTTTCAAATTCCAAAGTGTAATTTCTTGGATAATACACACAACCGAGACAGAGTACTTGACATGCAGCACAGACTGGTGAGAATTAATTATAATAAACATTTGACCTATTTGGCACAGCTTTATCTGTGTGGACTGTGAGTGACAGCATCAGGAAGGTTGACAACAAGAGCTGAGATAGCACACGGAGATATCTGAGGGTATGTCATCTTCCCTGGCCGTTGGGTAAGCTGTCATATCAAACTTCAGCCCAGAGGAGGAACAGGCAGCACAGGAGAGATGGGTCTCCATGAGAAGTGTTGAGCCTCCCCACAATCATCTTTTTTTGCTTGAAGCAGACATTATGTGGTTTGCCAAAGAAGAAAGTAATGGAGAGGATTCACCAGGCTTGAGCTTTTCCAATAAAAGTGAATAGCACAGACAGAACTAATCAATCACGGGAATGAGCTTCCGGGTTGATGGGGTTTAGACAGATTGTTAGCTCTCCAGTGTGACACATTTTTTCCACTCATTTATCACTTGATTGTTTCATTCATCTTAATTTTATCCTTCATCTCAAAGATCCATTTTTTAGTATTGGTGTATGAGATGAAACAGCTAAGCTTATACCTGAAACACAGGGAAGCATCTCGTCACTTCAGAAATATTTTTTGTTACCTGTTCATTACTCTTTGTCACTGTCTCATGTCAAACTGATCGGAGTGTCATTTTAGCTGCATCATCTCAAATGATAATACATCGTTCAGCACCGTCACACAAAGATTTGTGAGAGCATGAACGCTGAAACACAGATTGCAGCTGGACACAGTGGGGAAACAAAGTGTTCCTCTACCATCATCAAATGATAATGTGACAATATGAGGAATTTTTACCCACTCATCATGTTAGAGGAAATCTGAAATCTGAGTGTCTCCATCCTTGCTTTAAAGGAAGATTACAGTATGTAAAGAAGAAATAATACATTTAATCCTATTGCAAATGAAAAGTTGAAATTATAAAAAGTAAAACACAAACTTACTCAAGAGAAAACACTCAAGGATTTGCTGCTACAGTCATATTTGGTCTAGTTTGTGTTTGCTTATTGTGGCTAATGTTAGTTAAACATTAGCAACTTTACTATGCCAATTCACTGACTTAGTGACTTTTCCCACTCAAGCTACTATCACAATAGGTTTTAACATTTAGTGTTAATCACAATCACACAAAAGTTAGCCTCACTTTAATCTAAATATTTGAGCATTCTTATAGTTACAGGTCAACAATTCTAATGCCAGAGTACATTTTCATGCTTACATTAATGGCCATGAAAAGAAATTTGCTTGCAGGTAGTTGGTCCGACTATAACATCAGTGTCTCTGACCACTGCTGCTGAGACAACCAGTTCTGTCCTGACACCCTGATTGTAGGTCCCAGTTAGCTCCACCATAAAGCTTGCTAAAATGACCTAATGCAATATATAAAGGAAATTCATGGTTTACGCCAACATACTAAAGTAATTGCAGACTTCAGGAAATGATGTAACATAAACAAAAACCCAGTTTATCAAAATTTATTTGGAAAAGAATGAGAAGGTGAATGGAAAAAAGTTTGCTGTTACAAACATCCACCGCAGCTTACAGATCCACTTTTTGATTCGACCTATACTTGTCAGAGTTGTGCATCCAGTTTCCTTGGACAATGATGAATTATCAGCAGCATTTCAGGTGCACTCACTTTCAGTGATTAGATTAGTGGAATATAATCTAGTTTAACCGCTGGCTTGATTACAACCTGTCCCATCAAGCAACTGCCTGTTGGGCCTATTTTAAGTGATGTTTGTTGATATCATGTGCATACATGTATAACATAGTCTCATCACTTACTACAAGTCATAGGGCGTCTCTTCTTTGCTAGTTTTGTATTCAGCCAGAGTAGTGTTGTATAAAATTGGATAATGTGACATTGCCTTGATTGGAGCCTCCTCCTTGCTACATTTTCTTTCAGAGGTCAACATGTCTCAAGCATCACTTGAGTCTGCTGAACAAATTCAATGCGTTTGACTTTCCCACATGCTTCACAGTCACATTTTTCCGCGTTATCCCTTTATTTGTGGTTTTCAACCCCAGCTGTGACATTCCAGTCTCAATTTTTATGTGTGTGTCCATTTAACATTGCATTTCGCACATGAATCACATTACTTGCATTTTGAGACATGTTTATTTCAGTTGTGGGACACGATGTCCTTAGAGTCATCTTCCTGCTCTCCCTGTTTCAGTAGATTGAAAAGTGCAAAGTTGAACAGATAACTTGTACAGTGAGGTCCTCTTTACATTGTTAACAGGGTATCTGGGGTAAAGAAGTATATATCTACAAATCTGAAAAGGCTGGTCAAACATACAGCGTCCACTGTGCATTTTAACACCCTAAATCAAAAACATGAAGTTGAAAGCTGCAGAAGGTGCACTTTACTCACGGTCACTCCAGTTATCTATGAGGGAATTGCATCCTCATACACCACTTTTCTATAAGAAGCGTCTAGAGATGAATATTAATCAAAATAAGGAGCTGGTGGGTGGGGGATGAAGGTAGCTGTCCAGTTTTCACGGTTGAGATGGTGATCCCAATGTCAGTGTGACAGGAGAGGACGAAGCCTTCATTAGAGCAGGGAATTGTTACATTTACATTGGAGATGCACATGAAAAAGGCAGAGTGCTGACCAGCATTCCCATCTTAATCAGTCAACCAGTTATCACTGAGCAACACAACACTGATGGTCCTAACATAAAATGCAAAGAAGACACTAGGCATTCATTGAACTGACTGGGGAAAATGTTTATCATTACATTATTATTAATGTTTGGCTATAAGTCTATTTCTACCACATCTTCATTCATCTGTGTTTAAAGCAGCAGAAATGACACAGTGAGTGAAGGAGACATTCATGTCTAACTGCTTCCAGGAAATGAAAGGTCACACATATTTTATCACACTAACTTTGGTACAGTGGTGCTTTGAGCTAAATGCTAAGGTACACTGTGACAATGTTAACATGCTAAGAACAGTTTACCATGTTCACCATCTTCGTTAAGTATGTTAGCGTGTTAACATTTGCTACCGAAGCACAAACAGGCTGAGGCTGATGGCAATGTCATTAGTTTTACAGGTACATGGGTGTAAATCAAAGAATAGGATGAATAATAATTTTGACTTGATGATGCTGGCAAATAAAAAAATCACAGAACCAGCAAAATTATTGCAATTATTAATTAATCCTGACTGGAACATAAATGTCAGAGCAGTCCGTCCAACAGTTTGAGAAACTCCACTCGAGATCATTTCAACCTTAGTTTGGTCACCAAAGTAGGATTCATCGTTCATCAAACTTCATGGCAACCTTACCAATAGTTTACGAGACATTTTGCTCTGGTTTCAAAGTGGTGAACCAACCAACCAACCATCATTGTCATCAGTATAACCATTCCCTCCTCCTGCTCTCCCTGAATTTGTTACAGCACCCAGCAGCACCACTAAAACACAAAATGCCATCTTAGCTCAATTTTAGGGTGTTAGTGGATGGTAGAACTAAAAGGGAATTTAGTACCTTTAAAAATACAGTAATACCAAAGTATAAAAATACTCCATTAAAAGTCAAATATTGTATTAAAATTTACTGGGAACTTAATGTGTGAAGCCCTTCCCAGTCTGTTAAAACATTTGTATTATGCCTTCTGTGGCTCTGAAGGAGCTTTGATAGTTCTCAGAAAATAATCTGGAGTTTAAAGACATGGCTTGGGGTATGGAGGGAATAATGAAAATATTCCACACTACTGGTTACATTATTAGAAAGGTAGAATCCAATGTTTTGGAGTTTTACTCATAGCAAAAGTCAGGATACTGAATATTTGTCTCTGATTCATGGAAGTGCAATAATCACAATGGTACTTTCAGTTCAACAGGTATAAGCAGTAAGATGTATTCAGGTATCACTTGTTTAAGTATGCTAATCCTTAACAAATATTATCCTGCAAACTGTTGGCCACTTTAAACTGTAGCCATCCGTCATATTTTATGACTTTATGAAAATGTTCAAAATATAATGAGAAAATGATGAACGAGAAAATCTGCTTAGTCAAAGCTGAACAAAGGTGAACTATGACTTCTGAGTCTGCAGAAGTCATCTGACGATCACACCGAAATATGAAGCATGTGCTTCAATTTATCTGTTGTAAATGCTTCACTTGAAGTCAATGGAAAAACAGAGCAAATATTCACACGATGAAGTGTAATGTGACCACACCTGAAGCCATGATCGTGTGTCAGGAAGTCAGTTTAGACAATACAAGGACCCTGAAACCTGAAGCAGATACATCAAATTCAGCCATGATTCACTTTACTTACACCTGAGCTTTTCCTTGTGATGTGTCTCAGTGTTCAACTGAGAGAGGCCCTTTATCTAATTCCCCCACAAAATATTCAGCTTCTTGTCTTTTAACAAAGTTCAGGTCAGAATATATGTCAAACACATGATTGTGATGCATCTATTGATCCTTATTTTGCTTTATGAGCTTCATTTCCAAAACATAAAATATAACCAGATATTGAATAAGTATGGTTGGTGGTAGAGCATTAATCCTACGTTTGCTGTGTTGATATCTGGCCATTAGAGGTTTACGGCACATGAAACTGGAATGAGGCTGAAGGACATGTTAGCAAAAACAGAACAGCCTATATGATGCCTTGTTCCCTCCTTGTATCCTTGACACACAGTGTGAGTGTTGGTGAAGTGTGTGCAAGGTTACGAGGGACAAAGTCATATAGGGAGGCAGGTGAAAACAGAGTTTATATGGATCCGTCCTGACCTCTGAAAGAAAGAAAAGCAAGCAGGGCAGAGTTTATTAGATTACTACTGATCTCTGGTGACGGACTGTCCTTCCAGGTACACAGACGCAGGGAAGAGACAGGCTGATCTTCAGCTCAAGCTTGCCACCAAGTGGAGAAAATGTGACCTCTACCCATGTTTTTCAAATATTCCACTTCATGTCACTGAGCCTGAGCTACTGCAAAATGACAATGTATAATACTTACTTACTTCCAGGGGAAGTAATCCAGCTTTATTAGAGTTTCATAGGGCTACAATGGAATGGCAATATCAGGAAACATGCTTTGATCCCTGTATTAATCAATGTCGGAGTGACAGCAGTGTCCAACCTTATGCTTTGAATTGTAGCAGTGAGCTGGCCATTTGTTTTACATTTGGATCATAAGTGTGATGTGACATGAGTGTCTTAACGAGTTTAAAGAAAATTATCAAGTCATTGCTTGGTAGTGACTATCTGCACAAAGGGTTTAAAAAGTACCTGTAGAGTGCTGATTAGCTGCGAATTCTTCACTTATGATGATGGTTATGATGATGACCACAAATGATTTTCTGCAGTAAAGGTGAAGGTGTGAGCGCACTCATATGTAGAAAATCTGTGATGACATTTCACACGTCACCATCAATACATTAGGCAATTGGTAACATACATGTGAGGAACTATGCCTAATCATTCATTTCTCACTCATCACACAACAAGAGTAGAGCTGCAACTAACAACTATTGTCATTATTGATTAATCCATGAGTTGTTTTCTTGAATAATCATGTATTGTGTCAGAAAGTAATTTTAATATGCACATGGCAATTTCCTAAAACTCGAATGTTGCAAGTTGTTTGTGTTTGGGCACTATCCAAAACCCACATGCATTCACTTTACTGTCACTTAAGACAAGAGAAAAGCAGCAAATCCTCACATGTGAAAAGCTGGAACTAGGTAATGTTGGGCATGTTTACTTTATAAATGACTTAAATGATTCATCAATGATCAGAATTGTTGCTTATCAATTTCCTGTCGCTTGACTTACCAGTTAATCAACTAAACATTTCAGCTCTGTAGAGTGTTACATCAACTTTACAAGAATAGACACTTAAGATATTACAAAAACAAAGAAACATACGTAAGAACACAAATTTTGTGCACCCATTGTGGCAGTGCTCTGGGACAGATTATATGCTTCAGTGGGCTTGTTCTTTTTATATTTCACTTAGCATTCAAAATGTGGGTTGTAATGGTTAGTTTATCAATTACATTTTTATAAAACTAAGTAATACGTGTTTCACATACCAGTGTCACAGTTTGATATCACAGGGTTGTCCACATACTTATGACCATGAAGAGTTTACGTGTGCTTTTACCAATACACACTAATGCACACACCAAAGTACCGCCCACTCTATCTTTCCGTCCGTTGGTTAACATATCTGGTGATACTTCCTGTCCAGCCAATCAGGTTGAGTTTTGTCAATACGGTGTTGTCGCGAGAGCTACCACAGCTATTCAAGACAACAAACCAAGGAGTGGGACGTTTGAACAAGTGTTCAGCAGAGAGAGCTACAGAAGTCTAATCTTTTGTGTGAGTTCTGTCGATACAAACCTGATAAGTCTACTGTAATCATGTATGGTGCTTTATTCTGTTGTAGCGGGCGAAGTTATCTTACTCTTCGAGCTAACGTTACTAACGCTAGTAAGGAGATAAAGGACTTAGTTTGCTGTGTCAAGTACCTGAAAAACAGCGGAAGTCAGGGAATACCTTTTTCAAAATAGAACTGGGCTGGCGACTTCGCGAGATATTTGCGTTTTAGTCAATTATAGGTGATTATATTAGTTTGTAGAAGGAGGACAAAACCACTTTCCCGATTTTATTATCAAACGTGCAGTGACATTGGTTGAATTAGTTTCATGGCTCTGCCAGACTTCACGGCAGGCACATACGTCTGCATACTGAAATGTGGTGTTAGTGAACCGTGTCCTGTATTTGACAGTTGTGACCGGAAGTGCTAGTGGTCTGTTTTTGTGACACCTGACTGACAGCGTCCCGTTTTCTCTCGAACATATTTAAAATGTTAATCCATGTTTCCAAATTTGGCTATGCTGTGGTGCGCTGTCTTTCGTTGTAGATTAATCGTTAGATTTACATAAAAGATTCGGCATAAGAAGCTTTACCGAGCGGCATTTTATTTCAGTTAATTGTCACATTTTAACGGTTGACAAAGCTCGCGAGCATCGTACATGTACCAAGCAGGGTAGGAATTTCATTTCAATTTAAAGCCAATTATCAGTAAGCAGTAAAAGTCTTTTTTTCTTAGAAGGTGTTTAAGCTTTCATTAAATTCACATCTGACTCAGTGAATCAGTTAACACTAACAAATCAAATGTGCTTGAACTGGATTCCACAAAGAGGGATGTACATTTAATCTGCTTTCTGATTCCAGACTCGACAGAGTTGCTTGCTGGTTTAAAGAAACAGAAAGACAGCTACCTTTTTGTTAGAAACTAGCTCAACTGGAAGATTTTAACAAATCGAAGTCTAATTAATTTGCTCTTTTACTTTTAATATAGCACTAGTTCCATTTTTGCTGGTTTCATACAATATTAATCTTAATTTGGGGTTGGTGATCTGAGAAAGAACGGTAGCAAGTACACCTTGATTTAAATGAATGTTTTTGCAGACTCATTCTTCCAACATCAATGATGAACTTTTATGCCCATATTCAGGCTGATTTACAGCTGTTAACTAATTTGTATATTTTCTGATTTACATTTACTTTTAAAGAATCCTTTTTAATATTTGCTTGTACATGTATTTATTTAAACACCAGCTTTTCCCTTTTACCCCAAATGAACACCTGCACCAAGTATTAATCTACTAATGCTTATGTGTCTTTTGCCAGTGTTTTGGAAAAGAGTGCAATAATTCCTGTAAATACCGTATCTCACCTTATCACATTTTGGAATTTTAATGCTAAACATATAATAGCATTTGTTTCAAAATACGCTCTACACATGAGGTGTGATTTCTTTTTTTTCTTTCACCAGTTGTTGGCTTTCCATTGGCTGATGGAGTGGACACTGTCACTATGTCTCACAGACTGACAAAGGAGGAGCTAGATGAGCAGTTTGAGCTGTTCTTGAAGGAGGTAATGTAACACTGTGTACAGGCTTAAGTTATCCTTTAGGGTTGAGCCGATGGTCGGTGGTGCCGGCCAATGGATGACAGTCATCGACCACTGAGCTCTCTACCTTTGTAGCATTGTGATTTAATAGCCCACTGTCACACAGACTGAGCTCGGAATGCTGGTAGATTTTACGTTAGCTGAGTGATGTCTTGTTACTGAAGACAGTGTACAGTGTGACATACATATATGTGGCACATGGTATCAATTCCAAGGAAATGGCGGCCATATTGGTTCAGGGAAACTCTGCCTCATAATGCATCTCAGTCTATTCAGGCAGAAGGTCAATCCACAGTTAGAATCATCATGAATTTTGGACCAATTCTAAAACAATTTGTTTTGTTAGAAATGCAGACATGTTTTTATGATACAGCATACGTGGTTAAATTCAAAATGTGGGTTTTCATACCAAAATACTAAATGCAGTATGATAAGAAAATGGCTGTAAATGTCAGGAACTGCAAGGAGCCCAATCAAGTATTTGCTATCTATATCAAGTTGAATTTCAAAGATATTTACGCATGCAGTGTAGTTACACATTCTGTACAAAAAATATCCATTGTATCAGCAAGGCTGTGCAGAGTTAGATTAAGTATTGATAAGTCATTTATTAAAACATTTGCGACATATAACTGATGAGTTTGTATTTTAATGAATGTCAGCCACAGAGTGCTAAAATGAAGAATGGGTCGATTGTAATTATTACGGCAGCCTCTTGTCCCAGATTTACTAAAGGAAAAACAATATGAAACTATTTACACAAATAGAATGTATTTGGCTAAAGTGTGTGTGAAGTTCAGACTTCAGCTGTCCATCTGAAGGCTGGTCATCAGGAGCAATGCACTGGGTCAGAGCTTGTGGGAGTTTTCCCACCCGTGGCTTGTCTCTGGACAATTCCTCTTATTTCTCCAACGTTTGCTGCACAGCTGGTTGTTGCTGTTTCCGGCTGCTAGCATTAGCACACTCCTTGAACTGTGTGTTGTGTTGGATATGTATGTGTTACTTGTTAAATGAGCTGCTTTTCACCACTCCTCTTGACAATTTAGCAGAGCATAGCCATCATCACTTAGCCTAATACATCTCCAGACTGCTGACATTGCTTCTCCTCTGCCTACCTACTAAACTGACAAGAGGTTAATGTCACATTGCAGTGGAGTAGTTTTACGATTACAAGTATGTGAGTACAATATCAGACTCAATACCTAATAGTAGTGTTGGGACATCACTGTGTTTCTCAGTGTTTCCTGATATGATCAGCTGATTTCTGTGTGCATAAGAGATGAAGAAATGTATGACAGTGATTTTAGAAGGCAGCATAAAACATGCATTTAATCTGTCTGCATGTTTAACCTTGCTCTGCTGTGGTCATTTTGTTAATCTGATGCCATTTAATTCTTACTTTTGCCATGCTAAGGACAGAAATGTGACTCCTTAACATCAAAGGCTGAAACAAAAACAAAGGATGCCATGGTTTGATATGTACAGTCTTGTCCTGAAGGCTTAAACCTGATTTCCTGTCAGTCTGTTTCAGATGACTCTGTGGATTTGGGCAGCACTGACAAGCAGCCCAGTGCTAAAAGCAGTTGGAAGTCAGCACAGAAACCAACAGTGTCTTGGTGGGAAGATGATGAACACAGTGGTCGGGGAACACAGACAGGTAATAATTGGGGGGGGGGTCTCCGTGATACCGTATACATCCATCACACGGGACGTGGGAGGCTTTGGTAGATTTGGTAGCTCTTCAGGATGAGAATGTGTAACATCAGTAGCTGCAGTTCTGCCGGTGTTTAAGCTTTGCAGTCTAGGGAGGAACTGAGAGAGGATTTGGGCATATGTTACTGCAGTTAACAGCTGGCAGCAATTAAACAGCCATGAAAGTAGTCTTTTGTGGAAGTAGCAAAGAGAGGTCACTGGCTTGCTGGTGAATATTTTTAGAGAGAAGCTTTAGAATTCATCCTTTTTTAGCTAGAAAGACATTTTGTGAAACTGCTATGCAGACAAGTCAGTGCTTTGGTCTGTTAAGTACTGATAATTGAGGTTTAAATGCCCTGAAAATGTATTTTCTCAAACAAATGTTTACTATGAGGGCTGGGTCCTACATGAGCATACTGTTTTCTGCCAAAGTTAAAACACCTTTAGTCATTTCACATGAGCGAACTCTGTTTTCAGTGAGTGAAAAAGTAAAATGTGCTGTAAAATCTTGTCTTGTCCTTGAAAAGGATTTCAACATTCTTTTATTGTTCTTTAGCTGAGAATGAACAACTAGGCTGTCTGTCAGAGTGAGAACATCACACGCACAGTCCCGATGAAGCAGACTGGATACGTTTTTGGAGTGTTAAACTCTTAGAAATAATAACTAAAGATATTTAGAACCTTGGCTGTTGCTAAGTCAGTCATGTGTTTTGAATATCACGAAGAAATACAAAAAATTCAAAGCCAGGGCTTTAATACTAAAATGAGAAGGCTGTGCAATTTAAGCAGGCTGTTGAAAGTAGTGTGGGAGTCACATTGTAACTTCATATAAACAAGCTGCGCCATACAATTTAGTTACAGCTGAGTTAAGATGAAACTTCAAATGTCTTCCTTCCTTCCATCAATAAGTCGAAGTCGTTTCTCATTTACTGGTTAGACAGATTCTGGAGGGACTGGTGGTAGAGCTGGAGGAAAAGGTTCTTTGATATTCAGACTGTTCGCTAAGTGCATTGTTAGTGATAAACTGCTGCTGTTCCTAAACGTTTCTAATGTCTGTGACATGCAGGTTTGAGATTGTGCTCTGCCATTATTTGGAATTGATGAGTAACCTCCTGCACCAGATGGTTTGTTACGCAGAACCATCTGGGAAGTCGCTCTTGGAACTGTTTGAAGAAGGGCGTGCACTTTCAAAAAAAACTTGGCAGATGATTGGATGAACCTTCTGTCCATCACCATCTATCATGGGCTAACCTAAACCAATCACTTTAACGAACCATATGTTGTCGCAGGACTCTTGCCAAGTCGGGAGAAAAGCAAAAACATGTTTTCTGTGGAGAAAAGCCTTCATCAGTCTGCTGCTTTGTCTGAAATTGATTTCCCTGAGGGGATCAATAAAGTACTTTATCTATCTAAATTGAATATCTTTGAATTTGGACTGTTGGTTGAACAAAACAAACTATCAGAAGGAACGACCTTGAGCAAAAGGACTCATTTTTCATGATTTTCTAATATTTTGTAGAGTAGGTTCAGTGTTATTGAAGGTAATTCTGGCTGGTTAAACCTGCAGAGGCTGAATTTTCCATGAAAAACTGAAGCATATATCTTTGGATTTTACGATGGCTTTCTCACCTCCCCACCCTCCTCATCAGATGAAAGAACCTCTCTCCTCCTAACTTGTATTTTTCTGCTTCACACCTCTGACTGATCTCTCCTTTGCTTATGTTCCTCCTCATCCATTTTCAACAGAACCAGCACGACGGCTTCAAACTGCTGTTGATCTGTTTCATTCTGCTTTTCTCATTACACCGTTTGTCTGCCTGGCTTGTTGGATGTGAACTTTCTTTGCCCCAGCCTGATTTTCTGAATCTTGCACATCTTTCAGTCACACACTGTGGATTTAAGTTCACTGAGCAGTGAAACACACATGCAGTACACAGCACGCTCATGTGTGGAACAAGCATTAAAGTGTTTTTCGACTGAAGTTGGTATTTAGTATATAATTGGTCTTTAAAACCATCATTAGACTCATTTAGATTCTGAATTAGTCTTTGTGCTGGAAGTGCTGACCTTTGTGAGATATTATAATGTAGTCAATTTGTAATAATATCCAGTCAACAAATATCTTTCAGTGCTTCTGTGAAGCATTAAATTCACTGCAAAATGTGCAAATCTGCAGAAAATTGGGTGTACATTCAAAGCTCTCTATTTGACACTTCATTATCTCCTGATTTGAAAGACTGTCCCTTTCTGCTTTTCCACTTTCCTCAGCAGGGATGGCCAAAAGCAGATTTATCAAAACCAAGAAATCTCAGCCTGAGAACAACGATGGTGAGAACGAGTTGCTAAAAAGTCCCACCACAGAGTTCACTTAGAGTTCTTTTCCACTATGTCTGCGTTGAGCTACTTCATTTTTAAATCACTGTTTATGAGTGAAAATGTCCAGTGTGTCCAGTCAAAGCACTGTTCAGTCCCCTCCTGCTGTGTGATGGCCTGCGCTGTGTTTACTGAAGCTGAACACACAAACCCCCCAATTAAATACAGGTAATTGACAACAGCTGTGTGAAGTGATTGGCTATATTCACATTTGAATTGAATGATCACACAAAGTCAGAAGAGACAAAAGGTCCTTAACTTTACCTCGACTCACCCTGTGACTATCAATGGGCTGGCTTACATTATCATTTTGTAAAAGTACAGTTAATTCAGCGAGTCAGCCTTTTCACATTAATATGCTCTGGAGACTGTTTCATTTTAGGTAATGGGTTTAAATGGAGAGGAAAACGTGAGTTTTTGTGTTCAGCTGGCTTAATGTGTACACACTGTCAGGGCAGCAGTATCCATCTGTTTTTCAGCCCGTTTACCTCGTTGGTCACGTGGGGTGTACCTGTAGCTCACAGCATGGTGTTAAAAGAGTACTCCACTGATTGAGTAGTGCACACCTAGAAAATTGCCCAAATCACAACAGTTTAAAAAGATCAGAATTGGTTCAGCAGATTTTTTTCATTTTCTTTTTCCTTGTCAAAACGTGGCATTCACATTTGAAGATGTGCCAGAAAGCCCTACTCTACATGCATTTTGCTCTTCCGTTATTTTCTTGGCGTGGTTGCCAAGGTTATGTTGCACGCACACAATGTCAAGCTGGCAAGTTCACTCATCGTCCACTGAGGCGGGCTGTTGCCATGTGTAGTCGTGTGCACACATGTTCTCTGTGAGGGGGCAGCAGTCACCTCTTGCTGTTGTGAAGTTGACAGTGAAACTAGTAAGTTTTTGACTATGATCTTTGTGAAACTGCTGCATATTTACTGTTCTGAAATGGCAGCACCTCATTGCAAAAGCATGCCTGATTGCTGGAAACTTTAATAAGTGATGGCCAGAAATTTGATTTAGTTTAGATGTCACATTCAAACAGCCGTTCCAGATTTAACTGGACAGTGCCTCATCATCATGTCCTTCATCTTGTCGTCTGAAGTTGTCATTGCTGAGCCTTCTCATAAGCCGATCCCCAAACCTCGCAGCAAAGCTCTGGATAAACCGCTTCAGTGGGACGAGAACCACAAAGATAGAGTTTTGGAGGTTCCACGGACTGTGGAGAGACACAGAGCTCCATCTGATGACTCGCGCTCTGACAGCGTGAGCAGTTCCACTCATGAAAACCTCCAGTGTGTGTCAGGAGAGACGAGCCATGAGACACACTCTAATGATTCTCCACCAGCCAGCACTGATAGTCATGCCCAGGGGGACAGTGAAGATGGTAACTTCAGCTCAAACCCCCAAACCCTTTGGTAGTGTCAGTCCCTCAGTAGAACAGCACCACTAGTTCTCTTCAGTTTTTGTCATGGTCTCTGTCTCTGTTTCAGTCTTCCTGCCACATACATATTAATATCTGTAACAGCAGATGATTGTTCTGTCATTGTCATTCACTTCCTGATGGAGGTTCTTGCTTTTTGAAGCAACAGTGTTGTGAATCTGTTGTTGTGAGTTGTTGAATCAACTGTGTGATAGTTTTTGGATCCCGTTTGTTGTTATGTATTATATTTGTCCTCGTGTATAACTGTATTAGTAGTGGGTGCAGACATTCCTCAGTGCTGAATGGCAGTTGGCATAAGACAAATGCACAAAGATTGTTTAACTGACACAGTGTCACCTGCTTTGACTAACACAAGCTTCACTTATGCTTTTCTATTATTATTCTTTGTTTCTTTTTCCAGGACTGCTGGGATCTGGGAAGACGTTCAGGAAGTCTTTGAGGAAGTCTCAGTCTATTCGGGAGGAGGAGGAGGATCCAGGAGATGCTGGTTTGACGGACGAAGAGCAGGAAGCAGCTGCTGTCATCAGAGACAGTGCTGAGATAGAGGGTGAGTCCTGGACAGCAGGAACGAACATACGGGGCCAAGATACTTTAACTACACACACAGTTTGCTGGATCACATTTTATAGTGCAGTTCATTCAACACTGGTTTTCTATGACAGGGTTTTTCAGAGCCTGACACTTAGACAAAACTATAACAGCTGCAGCCCCCCAACACCCCCCATAATATTTTGTAATAAGATTTTGTCATTATGTGTAACAACAAGATGCTCACTTCTGTTTAGAAGTTTTGGAACTACAGTTCCCATAATGTTGGATCTTTAGAGGGTTAGGGAAGTTTAATGTTTCAGTTTGTTGGTGACAACAACGATGATTCTCAGGCAAGTTCTGGAGTCATGAGGAGTGTCTTTTTTCTATGATTTCAAAGTGGAATTGTGGACATAATGGAGATATCCACAGGAAGTTCAACTCATACTGAATCTAAAAATATATGTATCATGTCTGTGTGTTTAGGCTCCAAGAAGGAGTATGATTTTTTCTTAAGTAAATTGTGGAATAATTGTGAGCTGAGCTTTGTGTCACAGCCACTTCTCCAACAACTGCTGACAGTGTTGGTGAGTGCATCAAGTTGCTCTGAATAACTGAATTTGGGACAGTACACTCTCTTTATTCCTGTGCACAGACTCAGTGACGGTACCAGCTGCAAACACAACCAACGTTGGTTTGGACACTCTGGAGGAAGAAGAGGAAAAAGCCAGATTCTTTGCCCAACTCGAGGAAGGAGCCTCAGCAACTATAGATTACTCCAAGCTGAACAGGGAGCTAGACTCAACGAGCTCTACGATCGGAACAAGCCTCAGGTCCGTTTACATGACCATGCTCTAATATTGCGTCGGCAAAGCACTACGGCTACGTTCACACTGCAAGCCTTAGTGCTTTGGATTCATTGGCTGTTCACATTATGTGTAACTGGTCACAGTCCTGCGTGGCCTGCATGAACAAAAGAACAGTAACACACCATATGACGTCACATGATGCAGCTCGCTGTCTTACAGAAGTAAACAAGGACCCAACTGAAGTATGTTTACAGTGTCACTGCTACGGTGAAGTTTGGAGATTCGTGAGCAGATAATAACAAGGACAAGGATGAGTGGAAAGAGAGTCACATTTGTAGTTTGGGCTTTTTATGATACAGTGGCTGCTACTTTTGTACGAAGGCGGAGCCAGGCAGTTTTTCCTGCTTACGTTTCCTCCACAGATTGCCAAGTGAGACTGATAATATAATGCACTTTTCATCAAAATCTAATTTTCAATGATCATGAAATGTTTTTTTTGTTTGTTTTTGGTGCAAACAGTAAATGTCAGTGAGCCGGTCAAGTGAAAACCACAGCATGTAACCAGCAGGCCCTTCATTCGCTGCCTCTCTTTGCAAAGCAGCAGCACTTTGTTTTTCAGTCTGGATGCTCTTAGTTAGCTAGCATAATCTTGTTATGGTAAAGTTCTCTTGGAATCCCACTAGTGATGAAGGTCATATGATTTCCTTACAAAGTAACTCCAAACCCCTCCTGTAATTTGATGATAACTAAAATGCTGTTATGAATCCTGACTGAAGTTAATGAGGTTCACGATGAGTGTTTTTCTATCCTCTGTGATATATTAAAGCTGTCCAGACGGGCTCGGAGATAACTTTTTAAAAGCCCATCAGCACCTGAGGTGTGGACTGGCAGGCTCACAGACTCCAGGCTTGCTTATGCAGTCTGGTGCAGTGTATTTGCTGCTGATCTACCACTGATGGTTATGACTGTGATGTAATGAGGATGGATATCCACCCTCCAGGAAAGCTGAGGAAGCGGTGGAGCAGAGTGATGATGATCAAAGAAAGGCCAGAGTCACAGAGACTGTCAGAGAGTCTCCAGGTAAGAGTAATGAACACTCTGCAAACTTGTTTTTCTCTGTCTCCGTCTGTGTCTAACAGCTCTTTCCTCTCTCAGCTTATACAGGCTCTCCACACTACAGTGAGGATTTTGAGGAAGAAGAGAATGGAAAAGTGCCACTGGAGGAGGTTTGTAGTTGGAATTTATAACAATGAAACTCAAACTAAAGCTTAGGACTCAAACTTAGGACCTCAGTGAGGCAAACAATTATCCACATTTAAGTTCATTTGTGACCTTGTGACAAAATACTTTCAACCCACTTACTAACTTTTTAGAGCTTTCAGCCACGTCCTCGTTTGACCTAAGTATGGATCTTCATTTACATGACGGGTTGCCGTGTATTTAGGGGAAGTCTTGACTCCTGTCTACAATATGTTTATGTTTTGTTGGTGTTTGACATTAGAAATGAAAGCTAATTAGTGGACCTTCATTTGAGATTGTTCTGTCACTTTATCAGGTATATTTTAGATACCAAAATACACCCTGTATGGTTTTTAAAGAAGAGCTCCCTCACTGTTGCTGTTACAGAGTACTTATGAAGTCTGTGCAGTTTCACTGAAAGCAGTCTTACCATCCGAACTTCAGGAAAATATTTAGTATTGAGAACACAACAGTCAGTCCAATCCATTTTCACCTGTGGTCTTTATCAGGGTTACCGTACTTTATTAAGGACATTTAGAAGAAACAAGTATAAAAACATGACAGTTAAAAAACAATCACATACACACACAGCAGCTAATGTGGTATCCACTCATGTGGCCATCAGTGTGTTTGGTAAGTGGATGATGGTTTTAGACCAATCAAATTCTGGACCTGTTAGGAGGAAGGGATGTGTCTACCAGTGGATATACAGTAGTTGACACCATATTTGCTCATTGGGTCGGTGTTGTAAACGTAGATGTTTTACCAATTTTGAATGAAGAACAGTCTTTAACATTAACATAGTTTAAAGAGAATAGCTGATAGGGATATATCCCAGCAAATACACAATGATGATAACATCATCAAAGACAAATCCAAATCCAATACAGAACAAATCCATGTGCTTTAAGTTGCTCAGGAATAACATAAACATGGCACACAGTGAAAAGGCAACAGAGGAATCCCACGGCCATAAAATGTATGTTTCAACTAAATGAGCTCCAGTGAGCAGTTGGTGGTCAACATGGACAGAGTATCAGTATGCTACATAGTGTGGACTGAGACCCCAACCCGTTGTCTGTGTACGTGAGGCATAGAGAGAAGGGCACATTCATTTAAGAGCACCAACACGCTGTTCAGTACAATCCATCTACTCAAAGCTACGACTCTAACAGTGAAATATGTGAAGAAACAGTGTGTCTTGTTTCTTCAGTTTGTCATCAAAGTCAATATATTTTTGATGACATTTGTGAGGCTTCATGCTCTAAGCTTTATCTTTTTTATGCTGAATATCACAAACTGACATCTTGATACATGATTCAATAATTCATGCTATTATGTGTTTTTCAGAAGTCTAAAATGTCTCCAATTCTTGCCAAAGGTAAGAGAAAAAGAGATGATATTTCAGTGAAGTCATGGGTGGGTGGTGGGTTTTCTACAATCCACAAGCTGGATTGGCTTGATGGACACTTGTTAGGCACCATACAGTCCAGCTGGTCCCATTACCACTCCATTACAGGCAGAATACCAGCTGACTCTTTCTTCCCTAAATAGTTCTTGAATAGTTTGGAGCTCTGCATTGGGAAATTTTTTCCCATTCATTTGTTTATTTATTTGAGAGCTGCGTTTTTGCAGTGCAACACCTTTTTCCAATTCTCCTCTGTCCAACTTCTGTGCTCTTTTGCCCACCTTAATCTTTTCCGTTTATTGGCTGGTCTCAGATAGATGCCTAGAAGGCCATCGTCCTGGAGTGGCCTCTTCACTGTTGATGCTGACACAGATGTTTTATGGGTACCATTTAATGAAGCTGCCAGTTGAGGACCTGTGAGGCATCCGTTTTTCAAACTAAAGACTCTAATGTACTTGTCCTCTTGCTCAGTTGTGCATCAGGGCCTTCCACTTCTCTGTCTGTTCTGTTAAAGCCAGTGTATGCTGTTCTGTGAAGGGAGTTGTTCTTTCATACACACCATATTGTGTGAGATTCTTGCATGGATTAGCCTTCATTTCTCAGAACAAGAATAGACTAAGACACTTCACAAGAAAGTTCTTTTTTTCTGGACATTTTGAGACTACAATCAAACCCACAAATGCTGACGCTCCAGATACTCAACTAGCCTAAGGAAGGCCAATTTTATTGCTTCTTTAATCAGCAGAGTTTTCAGATGTGCTATCATAATTGCACAAGGGTTTCTAAGGATTGATCGGCCATTTAATATGATGGACTTGGATTTGCTAATGCAATGTGCCAACAGTATGCAGAAGTGATGCTTGCTGAAAATGTGTCTCTAAGCACGTATGTAGATAGACTGCCCCAACAGTTCGCCTGGAGAGTGTGTCCCATGTACCAAGACTGTGTCTATACTGCAGTACCCCAGGCTTGATTCCAACCCAGAGTCCTTTGCTGCATGCCATCCCCCTCTCTCTTCCCTCTTTCCTGTCTCTCTCAAGCTGTTCTATCAAACAACGGCAAAACAAAATATAAAAATCAGCTATTTGCACCTACAATAGACATTTACCACATTAACAATGTCTAGACTGTATTTCTGATTAATTTAATGTTATTTTAACTGAAAAAAGGTGTTTTCTTTCAAAAATAAGGAAATTTGTAAGTGACCCCAACCTTTTTATTGGTAGTGTATATTTGTGTGTAAGCTCATTCAGATGTCTCTTTTTTAGTTCATACAGGCTGCCTATGGAATAAATGAACAGTATATTCATTAGTTTTTACTGCTGTACTTCCCTAATGTGATATGCATCCACAGTTAATCATACAGTATTCTTAAATGTGTTCACTCTAACTTAACTTTTATTTCAGTTTCCCTCTATGATTCCCTGGATGACACCGGTGGAGACGACAGAAGAAAGGACACAGCAGGATCATTGGACAGAGGTAACACACAGGGTCAAGTAACAGAAGACTGTTGTCCAGTAAGCCAGTTGAACCAGTGGAACAAAACCAACCCCAGATACTACAGTGCAGTCTTTGAGGAAAATAGGTTATTTGTTACATTAAATTTGCATTCCATTTAAAACAATACATACTCTCATACCAGTAAGATAGTTGGTGGCACACTGTCCAGTACAAATATATATATATATATACACACACACACACACACACACACACACACACACACACACACATATATATATACACATATGTATGTACACACACACGTGTGTGTGTGTGTGTGTGTGTGTGTGTGTGTGTATTGCTCCATACATTACAAACTAGGGTAGGAAATGTATTTTCTAAGCATTTTTGTTGCATTTATTGATATTTCTTTCCATCCTGACGGCCACCAATAAAAAGACAAATCTCCAGTATCTGTGGATAATGCATGTCTGTAGTATGCCCATACAATCATTTATTTCAGCCCAAAGGAAATGATTAGATGGCCTACCTGCCTGTCTACCTGTATACCTGCCTACATGCATCAGACATGAAGTAGCTTTGGTACAGTTAGTGATAACAATGATGTGCTGAATTTATCAATGCTCTCTTGTCCTCCAGCAGTAGTCAGGCACTGTACATTCATGTGTTTTTCTGTGAGTGTCGTTGGAAGGAGGCATGAATGGAGAGGATTTGATTTGTTTCAGTTGGTTTCTTCATTATCAACCCCAGCTTTAAGATTGACTCAACAGTCCCAAACCCAGTCCACAGCAAAGCTTCCCAACACACCAAATATGAATCAACTAATCACAAACAGTCACATTATGTATGGCCGTCCATCCTTTGGAAGATGCAGCACACTGAGTAGATTCTCAGCAAACTTTTCTTTGGGCAAGATGTGTTTTCTCACAGTAAATCATTGAGCCTCCAGTTGTTTGTTATCAGACAAATCCAGTGATTAATGATTCATTACAGTTTCCCCTCAGGATCATTGAAGTGTTACCTTGTTTTGGTACAGAGTGCACTGAATTTGTTTTCTGTACAGGCCAGCCGTATGTGCAGAGTGGGGGCTCAGAGATGGATGCTCTTCATGAGGCCTACAGACAGATCCACGTTGTGGAAGATTCAGATGACCATCATCACCATTATTCATCTCTGGAAGGGAGGGGGGCGATCAACAGACCTGTGTCTCCATCATCCCCCCTTCAGCATGCCAGACTGTCTCTTCAACCTGCTTCTACCAATGAGTCAGGTCAGACACTTCCATAGTGTAAGCAGTGCTGTGGGCTCCCTCTGTCTGTCTGTATACTTCACTGCTCTGACTGGAGGAATGATGCGTCAACTAAAGCTGCATCCCTGTTAAGTGTCTGACTCCTCTGAAGTCTGTATTTAAAGACTGAACTATCATAAGAATTCAACATAACAGTTTTCTCTAGAAACATCCAACAAATGCAGCCAACTTTCTCTCAGTCTGGCTGTGTTCTTTACAGCTGTCAGCATCCCACAATCCATCATGCTCTTTAGTGATTCATGGAGGCAGCAGTTCACATGGCCTCCTCAATTCATCAATCATGGTAAACACTGAACATCTCATGAACTGAACCTCTTCAAAAGGCCTCACGTCCACTGTTTGCACTTGTAAGCAACACAGATGTGTTTTCATGACTCCATGGGTGTTGCTACAAGAATGGGACACATCCACTGTGCTGAGGTGTTTCCAAAAGCCAAGCTGATCACAGGATCAGACCCGTCCACCCTCCCATTCTCCTTTGGATTCTCCTGTTGTTTTACCCTTCCCACCCGCTGACCTGACATTTAAATATTGTCCTGTAAATCTCTCATTAAAAAAAAGTGTGATGGTCACAAAACCACCTATTTTAGGTTTTCTGATCTGTGTTGGTGTTGTTCCTACAACATCATAATTCATGTTGCTCCAGGACAATCGTTGCAAATGAGCAAAGGGTGACAAGTGCAAAGTGAGTCCACATAGGGAGCGGTGGATGGATGGGTCGAGCACAGGACCTTCAGCCTGGAGACTGTTGTTTGTGCCCCATGTGGAACTCATTGTTATGTTATTGACTTTTTATTTTTTAACATATCTCTCTTACTATTTTCAGTTTCTTTCTCTTTTATTTTCAGTTTTCTGTCGCAGTTTAGTTACATTTAGGCAAAAAAAGTTAAATTTGGTTACCTTCAGGCAAAAGATCATGATATGGGTTAAAATAGATCCTGATGATTTCAGGATTCACGGCTTGTAGCCTTGTGTAAATGTAAGGTGCATGTGGACAGTGGTAAGGGCGGTAGGACAGCCCAGGGTGGGGTGCTGGAAGATTTTCCTTATTTTGAAATCCCTATGTGACAGTTAGGCAGCATTTAAGAACTGATGATGAATCATTATTTTGTGTGTGTCTAGAGCTCCCCACAGCAGAAGAGTTGATGAGACCCATCCGGCCAGAGGAGGACCATATGAGAGGCTTCACTCTCCAACCTGTCAGGTCAGGACTCCAGAGGCTTCTAGAGATCATCCAAAATGATGATCACAAAACATCAATATAGTGCCAGTTGCTTGTTCATTAATTGATCGTTCACTGGTTGATCTGACATGGCTTTTGACATGTGTTTAGCCACAGAGACCTGACATCATCACGTCATTATTAAGCTTTGATTTATACAGTGTCATTCAATTGGTGGTGAGAATTCTTTTACATGGGCACCTTATAAAGCTGACATCAAACAAAATTCATTCATTCATTCATCTTCTATACCCCTGATTATCCCTTTCGGGGTTGGGGGGGGGCTGGAGCCTATCCCAGCTGTCAACGGGCGAGAGGCGGGGTACACCCTGAGCCGGTCGCCAGCCAACTGCAGGGAAACATACATACACACATTCTAGGGACAATTTAGAGTCACCAATTAACCTAATGAGCATGTTTTTGGTCTGTGGGAGGAAGCCGGAGTGCCCGGAGAGAACCCACGCATGCACGGGAAGAACATTCAAACTTCCTGACCCGGGGATCGAACCGGCAACCTTCTTGCTGTGAGGCACGCACACTACCTGCTGCGCCACCGTGCCGCCCATCAAACAAAATTGAGAATACAAAATCATGCAAAACTGCAGTTGAAATGAAATATCCATCCATCCATCTTCTCCCGCTTCATCCTGGGCTGGGTCGCGGGGGCAGCAGTCTGAGCAGGGACACCCAAACTTCCCTCTCCCCGGACACTTCCTCTAGCTCTTCCGGGGTGATCCCGAGGCATTCCCAGGCCAGCCGAGCAACATAGTCACTCCAGCGTGTCCTGGGTCTTCCTCGGGGCCTCCTCCCGGTGGGGCATGCCTGGAACACCTCCCTAGGGAGGCGTCCAGGGGGCATCCGATAGAGATGCCCGAGCCACCTCAGCTGACTCCTCTCGATGTGGAGGAGCAGCGACTCTACTCTGAGCTCCTCCCGGGTGACAGAGCTCCTCACCCTATCTCTAAGGGAACGCCCTGCCACCCTGCGGAGGAAACTCATTTCAGCCACTTGTATCCGGGACCTCGTTCTTTCGGTCATGACCCAAAGTTCATGACCATAGGTGAGGGTAGGAATGGTGAGTGACCGGTAAATCGAGAGCTTCGCTTTTCGGCTCAGCTCCTTCTTCACCACGACAGACCGATACAGCGACCTCATTACTGTTGCTGCTGCACCGATCCTCCTGTCAGTCTCACGCTCCATCCTTCCCTCAGTCGTGAACAAGATCCCAAGATACTTAAACTCCTCCACTTGAGGCAGGAACTCTCCCCCAGCCTGGAGGGAGCAAGCCACCTTTTTCCGGTCGAGAACCATGGCCTCGGACTTGGAGGTGTTGACTCTCATCCCAGCTGCTTCACACTCGGCTGCGAACAGCACCAGTGCATGCTGAAGGTCCTGGCTCGAGGGAGCCAACAAGACAACATCATCCGCAAAAAGCAGAGACGAAATCTGCTGGCTCCCGAACCAAACCTCCTCCGGCCCCTGGCTGCGCCTAGAAATTCTGTCCATAAAAATAATGAACAGAACCGGTGACAAAGGGCAGCCCTGCTGGAGTCCAACATGCACCGGGAACAGGTCCGACTTACTGCCGGCAATGCGGACCAAGCTCCTGCTCCGGTTGCACAGGGACTGTACAGCCCTCAGTAGAGGGCCTCCAACCCCATACTGCCGGAGCACCTCCCACAGAATGATGCGAGGGACACGGTCGAATGCCTTCTCCAAGTCCACAAAACGAATGTGGACTGGTTGGGCAAACATGAACCCTCAAGCACCCTGTGGAGGGTATAGAGCTGGTCCAGTGTTCCACGACCAGGACAAAAACCGCATTGTTCCTCCTGAATCCGAGGTTCGACTATCGGCCGGATTCTCCTCTCCAGTACCCTGGAACAGACTTTCCCTGGGAGTTGAGGAGTGTGATCCCCCGGTAGTTGGAACACATCCTCCGGTCCCCCTTTTTAAAAAAAAGGGGACCACCACCCCAGTCTGCCAGTCCAGAGGCACCATCCCGACTGCCACGCGATGTTGCAGAGGCGTGTCAACCAAGACAGCCCTACAACATCTAGAGACTTGAGGTAATCAGAGCAGATCTCATCCACCCCCGGTGCTTTGCCACTGAGGAACTTGCAAACTACCTCAGTGACTTCAGCCCAGGTGATGGATGAATCGACCTCCGAGTCTCCAGTCTCTGCTTCCTCTACAGAAGACATGACAGTGGGATTGAGGAAATCCTCGAAGTATTCCTTCCACCACCCGACAATATCCCCAATCGAGGTCAACAGCTCCCCACCTCCACTGTAAACAGTGTTGACAGAAAGCTGCTTCCCCTTCCTGAGGCACCAAACGGTTTGCCAGAATTTCTTCAAGGCCAACCGGTAGTCCTCCTCCATGGCCTCCCCGAACTCCTCCCAGACCCGCGTTTTTGCTTCTACAACCGCCTGAGCTGCCGCACGCTTGGCCTGCTGGTACCCGTCAGCTGCCTCAGGAGTCCAATGAGCCAACCAGGCCCGATAGGACTCCTTCTTCAGCTTGATGGCATCCCTTACTTACGGTGTCCACCACCGGGTTCGGGGGTTGCCGCCACGACAGACACCGGCAACTTTACGGCCACAGCTACGGACGGCTGCATCAACAATGGAAGTGGAGAACATGGTCCATTCGGACTCGATGTCTCCAACCTCCCTCGGAATCTGGTCAAAGCTCTCCCAGAGGTGGGAGTTGGAAGATCTCCCTAACAGCGGGTTCCGCCAGACATTCCCAGCAGACCCTCACGGTACATTTGGGTCTACCAAGACTGTCCTGCTTCCTCCCCTGCCAGTGGATCAAACTCACCACCAGGTGGTAATCAGTTGACAGCTCAGCCCCTCTCTTTACCCGAGTGTCCAAGACATACCGCCGAAGGTCAGATGATACGACTACAAAGTCGATCATTGACCCCCGGCCTAGGGTGTCCTGGTGCCACGTACACTGATGGACACCCTTATGCGTGAACATTGTATTCGTTATGGACAAACTGTGACTAGCACAGAAATCCAATAACAGAGCACCGCTCGGGTTCAGATCGGGGATGCTGTTCCTCCCAATCACACCCCTCCAGGTATCACTGTCGCTACCCACATGAGCTTTGAAGTCCCCCAGCAGAACAATGTCCCTGGTTGGAGCGCTTTCCAGTACCCATCCCAGGGACTCCAAGAAGGCTGGATACTCTACACTGCTGTTCGGCCCGTAGGCCGAAACAACAGTGAGAGACCTATCCTCGACCTGAAGGTGCAGGGAAGCGACCCTCTCGCTCAGCGGGGAGAACTCCAACACATGGCAGCTGAGCTGGGGGGCTATAAGCAAGCCCACACCAGCTTGCCGCCTCTCACCGCGGGCAACTCCAGAGTAGAAGAGAGTCCAGCCTCTCTCAAGGAGTTGGGTTCCAGAGCCCAGACTGTGTGTGGAGGTGAGCCCGACTTTCTCTAGCCGGTACTGCTCACCCTCCTGCACTAGCTCAGGCTCTTCCCCCCCAGCGAGGTGACATTCCATGTCCCCATAGCCAGAGTCGTCGTCCAGGGTTTGGGTCACCCACGACTGCCACCCATATCGCATAGCACCAGCCCCTTCTGATCCTTGCTACGGGTGGTGGGGCTACAGGAGGGCGGGCCCACGTCGCTCCTTCGGGCTGCGCCCGGCCGGGTCCTGTGGGCAACCAGGCGCTCGCCTGCGAGCCCCAACCCCAGGCCGTTTTAAATAAAATATTAAAAGTAGAAATGACAAAGAATAAATAAGGCTCGAAATTAGCAATATATCATTAACTTAAGTACAATACAATACAACAATATGGACGACAGGCCTAGTTATGAGCCATGTTAGACTCTTACGTAAAACATGTAATGACAGAAGTATTGACGGTAGAACATAGAAATATCACCGTAGTCCACTACAGACAGGATTGTCATGTGAACTAATGTTACTGCCTGAACAAGAGCTAAGTGCTTTTGTGTGTATAATGAAAGCCAGAGTTTTTGAGAGTTACTCAACACGCAATTAACAAATTAAAGACCCAACACTGCAGCATAAGACACAGGTCTACTTTGTATGTCAGATTTTTTTGTATTTCATTTGAGTTTAACACTACTTGGAACCAGTTGTAGGAGGTGAAAACACACGTTTCAGTTAGAATTTTTAAATGACGTGCAGAAATTTGGATTATGTATTTTGTTGCCTGCATACCACAGATTGCATATCAGTGTACACATGTTGAATTTTCCTTTTTTTCCATCAAACCCACAGTCAGATCAGCGTCATCTTCCTCTCTTTGCTTTCAGGTCAAGGATTAGTTTCAGGTTTAATACTTCATGAAAGCCTTGCCTACCATTTTCAATGGTGAAAACGTCTGCCTTCTTCAAATTCCAAACCTGGATTTAGTCACAGCAAGTCACAACAGGGACACAAAATGTTTTTAAAGTTTAATGTGGTTTTCTCTTTTTTGTGATTGTAGTGTTGTAGTTGACCAAGAAAATAAACCCCACTTATTGGAAAGGACTTTCCCAGATGTGACATCTCCAGAGTCACAACTGAAGCTGCCAGGAGAGGCTGACCCCATTGCAGGGATAAAGGGAGCCAGGAGATTAAGGTCCCCAGACTCTCCCAACCACAACCTGACATGGAGTATCAGACAGGAAGTAGAGAGGCTGATGCAGGATCATCACAAAAACTCGTCTTCCACATCCTCTCAGGCTGGCAAAGTTAGGAAACAACTGGTAAGGCAAGCTTCAATTTTTTCTCCCTTTCAGCAGTGATTGGATTTGTAGTTGCATCAGACAGACCTCATAAAGCAGCAGTTCTCCCAAAGAGAACATTCTTAGTTAGCATTGGAAAGGTAAGTGGTGGGATCACAGCCGAGGCTAAGCTGCAGTGCTCTGTTGTTACTGAAACTAGTGTAGCTTTCGTCAATGAAAATTATGACTAAATATCGTGACGAGAACGAGACAAGACGCAACATAAATGCTGGTCATGTGAGGATAACTATGATTAGATACATAATGCAATACTGTTGACGAATAAAAACAAGACTAAATGTGGTTTACAAAATAAAAACTCAAAAAAATTAAATAAAAACATTCATTGACTAAAACGAGTCTCATTTTAGTCAACGAAAATGAAGAAACGTTTTAGCAGTTTTTATTTTGTAAACCACATTTAGTCTCGTTTTTATTCGTCAACAATATTGCATTATATATCTAATTATACTTATCGTCACATGACCAGCATTTACGCTGCGTCTCGTCTCGTTTCTGTCACGTTATAAAACTTCGCTGACGATGATATTTTGTCATAATTTTCGTTGACGAAAGCAGCACTAACTGAAACAAAGTGTTTTTCTCTTTACATGAGTTCAGTGTGTCAGGACAGCCTATTAAGACATATTTGAAACAGATTTCTGACAATTGTGTGTCGTGTTGTGCTATACTGTATGCCGTACACAGCAAAATGCAATTTAGAATCAGAAGATACAAAATCTAATCTTTACCATAAACAGCAAATGCTGGGGAAAGCCTATTCAAAGCAGAAAACACTGTATAATTTTGCTCCTTGATTTATAATGCTGGTATTCTATTTTTTTCCCCAGGCCTCCCATGGCTCCACTATTTCTCATCACTCTACATCTTCAGCGAGGAAAACCACTGTGGCTCCTGTGAGAGGCAGGAAAGTGGAGGGGGGGACAACAGTGATCAGCAGGTCAGCAGGGCTTAGCAGAGCCACTGCGACCACCAGAGCCCAGCCTTCGATCTCCCGTCCTCTGCAGCATCCACAGAAAAAAAACAAATACACAAAGAGCCAAGAAAAGGATGACAACACAGGTTATAAGAGAAAACAAGAGTTGTTGAATCTTTGTCATGTTTGGAGTTGTGTGTTTGAGGTGTTTCTTCTGTTTGTTGATTAGCAGAGCCAGGTGTAAAGGTGAGCAGTGAGCTGGTGGCATCTGTTCAGTCCTTGGTTACTGTCCTTCAACAGCAGATGATCACCAGCAGTCCCCAAGATGCTACAGACACACAAGAAGCCAGACTGACGCATGATCTTCCAAAGGACAATGTAATAACTTACTTCATCCACAGCTGACTCTTTTGTGTTTGCAACTGACTTGTTTGAAAATGAGAATCCTGCAAAAAGATCTTCAGTATGCATTTAATGGCTACATACATGATATAATGTTAGCAACTTAATGATAAAAAGACTAAAGCTTGCAGATCCCAAAGAGAAAGTAATCATGTTGGGGATCCAATGAAGGAGCATTTATGTGGACATATGGGAGTAAAAATAGACTGTTAGCTGGTTGCACATCACAAGATTCCAAAATGACAGACACTATTTGGAGAAGCATTTTAGTTGTCAGTGTTTGCAGATGGCATGCAGTGAGGGATGATGTTAGTGTTGCTGTGCTAGTTAATGTTGGGTCACCTGTGCAGATGCAGATGGAATGCGAAGAGGGGAGGGTGAACCTCTGTGCTTGTTAACTTCTCCTCTGACTTGCAGACAGTGGAGGACAGCTCTCTGGTGAAGGCGCTGAGACTCCAGCTAGATCACAAAGAGAGGGAGCTGCAGGTGATGAAGGAGGGAGCAGAAGAGCTCCAGTCACTCAGACAACAAAACTACGTACTGCAAAGCAAGGTGCACAAACACAGTACAGGACCAAATAAAACATTCATTCCATGCTTTGTCACCATCTTTGCTTACGACACTGTGGCTGAGAGCAGGAGGTTTGCTGCCGGCTCTTTGACTTGCCTTTGGTTAGACAACTATTCATTTTGGATGGCTGAGTTGGTGAATCGTTACACTTACAAACACAGCATATTTGTTGATGGTGCGTAAGAACAGCTGAAAGAAGTAGAAATGGTTAAGGTGAGAAGGTTGAAGGTTCGGGGACAGGATTGTGTGATCTTGTTAGTGTGGGAGAGATGATCTCCAGCCTTAGGTTTGCAAAAAAAAAAAAGAGCATTTAAATCCATTACATGAAAGTCCAACAGGTTTGTAAAAATGCAGAGCTTAAAGGTGAGAAACAAGAAAAGCAACAAAAAGCAGGTTGCAAATATATTGGTAATACTGATTAACAGCCAGAACAACCAACATAACAGAGCTGCAATTGGCTGAAAACTGCAGTTGAACAGTGTTTTGTTCATGCTGGAGATGAAGACAGCACTTCTCTCTCTGTGGATCTCATAGAAAACACTCTAGGACAAAAGAGAAAAATAAATGAAAGGTCAGTTTGAGAAAAGACAAATCTAAACTGCTGTAATGATTTGTTTTATTTTGTGCATATTAGTGAAAGATCTTTTAAAAATCAGAAATGAGAAGTGAATGTGAGGTCAAGCAGAAAAGCTGTTTGTAATTAATTAATTAATTTTCTGAGTTGTGTTGCAGTGAATATTGAAATATTGAGATATTGAAGTTACCTAATGCAGAACGGGGTTTGCACTCTTTGTCAGTAGTATTCAGGCATTCATCAAGATTATCAACCAGAGTTAACACCACAGCTTGGTGGTCTACAGACACAGCTGATGACACCATGGCCTGGAAAACAAGCTGCACCTTTTAACTCAGTAAAAACTGATTCAACATAACTACCTGCATTAGGGTGAGCAATTGCTATATTGTGTTACACAGTGTATCGAATAGACTGTTTAACAAAAGAGAAACTCCACTGTCTGGTCTATCTTTTCCATGGCTGAAAAGATGAGACTGTGTTATTAGTGTCCATAGCAAGGGAAGCTGAAACAGAGTGAGATACTGCAAGTGGAGGAGGAGGGCGTAAGGTCACTCGTGACAGGAGAGGTGTGAGATTTGAAGGTGGCTGAGCAGTTTTAATGTATGCTTAATTTAGGTTCATTGTATACTATGTGTTTGAACTGCATGTAGATAAAATATGTTGTTAGGACATTTGTAGTAGCAACACTGATACATCAACACGTGGTAGCAAGCTCTTTTTTACCCTCCTCAGCTGCGAAGTGCAGAAGAAGCCAGTCAGAAGAAGAGATGGGCTGAGGCCACTGACTCTGCTCGAGAGGAAAGACTTCAGCAGATGGATAAAGAAATCAAAGAGCAGGAGGTGCTCCTAAAGGGTTACCAGCAGGTTTGTTTCCCTCAAAACTTCTCTTCACCGCTACCGTTCATCTCTGTCCTTAATTTGTATTCTGTCTTTCCATTTGAAGAAGTGCCCTGAGATGACCTCTGTTATGATTAGGTGCTTTGATCGTTATTTCATCAAATGTGTTTTTGGATATCCACTGCAAGCTCTACCACTCTGTGGAGCTCACAAAGTGAGGGTTTGGAGAAATGGACCTCGGATGCAGACAGACATTTGCACCACAGCTGTGATTCAGGTCGTGCTCCCAGCTGTAGCAACTTCTGGGTTTGATTGGCACGTTATCAAACGGAGTTGGCAATGGGACGCTGAAGAGAAGTCCTGCTCTTGTTTTGTTGTATCAGCAGTTTTATTATTTGTGTGTTCTTAATATTTGATCTGCGGGAACTCTAATGTTATTTTGCAGGAGAATGAGAAGCTGTATTTGCAGATGAAGGCTCAGCAGGCCAAGAGTAAGGCCAACGAGGAGGCCATGTTTAATGAAAACCAGAGGCTGCTGAATGAGCTGGCTTTCACAAGGTGGGCTCAGTGAAGTACATGTACATGTCTTCCAAATACGAACATCCATTTAAAATGAATGCTGGTCTACTTATGAAACTTCATTATGTTTTGAAATGTTTTTTTTGTCACAAATGTGGAGTTCAGTGTTCTGAATGGCATTTTTTCATCCTCACCAGGGAGAAGTTGAATAAAAGCTGTAAGCCTGTGGGGAATGTCTGCTTAATGGATCACACTCAACGTATAACAGACTTGTTAGCTCAAATAAATACATTTCAGGTAAGTAGCACAATCTGCTGACATACTGTGAGACTACAGTTCTGTTTCAGGCCCTTTGCTTCCCATAGATATCTGTTTCTGTGTACAGAACAATGAGGCCATGCTGTCTGAGGACATTCGCAGACTGAAGCAAGAAAAGCAGGCTCTGGACGTAGACCTGCAGCTGATGAAGAAAGAGAGAGACCTAGCTAAAGCTCAGGCCATGTCTGCCTCAGGTAAAACTGCATACAGATCCAAAGACCATGAAAACTATTCAAAGTTTAGAAGGAGCCCCCAAATTTTACAAGACCTTTAAACTGTGAATGCAGAGGTGGTCTTTGGTTTTACTGACAGCATGTATTCATGCTGAATGTGTCAGGTGACAAGACTTTTGAGATGCGGGTGTTAGAGGACAGGCACAGAGAGGAAGTTGCGGCGCTGAAAAAGAAGCTGCAGTGGTTTGCTGAGAACCAGGAGCTGCTGGACAGAGACGCAGGCAGACTGAAGGCTGCTACAGCTGAGATACAGCAGCTCAAAGAGCAGGTGAGGCTCCGCTTTCACACTCTGTTTAACACGAACTGTCATTTTATGAGCCTTTAGTATCTGTTTGGTAATCTATACAAAGTCAGTGGGTCACCTTTTACAGTGTAGAGCTGAAATCAAAATGATGATTTAAAGACCACACATACTGTATATTTATCATCTGAATCAAAGGGCACTCCTACAGCAAATGCACAAATGCTCCTTCAGATCTTGACATTTGCAATAATATGTGAAGAATTATTCCATAGTAGTGTGTGCCCAATAACTGGACATGGACTGTTTTTAGTGTTCCACCACATTTCACCATGTTCATTGTGGTGTTTCGGTATTCATTTGTGAGGCTGCAGCGGCTAAAGGAGCAGAGATCTTGTAGTATCTGCTCTGATATGGAGTGCACTGGAGGCCACTTAAAGTTAAATGTTGCCTACTGTGTTGGAAATAACAGGTTGTCTCCATCACAGGTCGAGAAGCTGAAAATGGATGTGGGCAAAAGAAGCAGTGAGCAGCAAAGAAAGGCCAAAGAGAAAACAGCAGACACTAAAAAGATGCAGGACCTGGAGCGACAGGTCTCTCACACACACAAACAAACAAGCGAACTCATCAGAATTGTTACACACCCTCTCTTCTCTCTTGAGCTCTTGCCTCTTCATTATTTAAGGGTCATTCTTTCTTTACCAGGTCAAGGAGCTGGAGCAGGTGCTAAGACATAGAAACCCAAACTCCCTGCCTGCTCTGATCTACGCTGCAGCCACAGCTGGCAGTCCAGATGATATGGACGCTGCCAAGACATCCCCACCCAGCAGGATCAATGCCCTGCTGGAGCGCAGGATTCAGCGTCTGGAGGCTGAGCTGGAGAGTCACGACGAG
Source organism: Chaetodon trifasciatus (assembly GCA_037975065.1). Lineage (NCBI taxonomy): Eukaryota > Metazoa > Chordata > Actinopteri > Chaetodontiformes > Chaetodontidae > Chaetodon > Chaetodon trifasciatus. The sequence goes on from JBBMOE010000005.1 coordinate 13,847,882, forward strand.
GAGGCCAAGCGCAGCCTGCGGGCCATGGAACAGCAGTTCCACAGGATCAAGGTACAACTGAAGTCAACACTGCAGTCTGTCAGTACTGTAATAACTGCTGTGTGATGTAGTAACCTGTTAGTGTTCATTCAGTGGTTACAATGAAGCTGTCAGATGAATATATTAATCATGTATGTCCTGATGGCCTGATGGAACCTATGCTCAGTAGAGATGTTCTAACACTGAGCTTTATTCTTGTTCCTGTTTGCGTGCCTTACACTGCCATATTCTGAATTATACAAATTATCTCAGAGAACGTGTTTTTCATGACCAAAGAAGGGCGGATATCTCTTTTTGTGTACTCCAGTCATGTAAAATTGACTCCAAATCTACTCTAACCAACAGAGCTCTGGAGCTCTTTTGACTCTAAGGCATGCATGTGTACATTTTAAACCCCCTTAACACTCCTATGGCCTCCTCTAGTTTATACACAAGTCATACGTTGCTGGAAAGCCAAGATTCTTGTGAATCGATTGATTTTATGCAAATTTTAGAGGAATGGTAGACCAAAACAGAACATTTTACAGTAGAAAAGTCTTATCCATTTCCTTTATGTAAAATGAGAGCAAAAAAATGTTTTTATTGTGATGAGATTGATGTACACCCAGAACAAACACATTTATTTACCATAATATGAATGTAAAGGAATATGCTTTAAAATGCATTATGAAATGAACTAGCAGAAATACTTAAGAACGTGACATTTTGTTTAGCTCCGTTATGAGCATCAGATCTCACAGCTGGAGCAGCAGCTGGAAGCAGCAAATTCAGCACCTGGGACTGAGCCGTGGATGTCACAGGTTCGATCGCTGGAGGAGGAGCTGCAGCGAGTGAAGGAAACCCAGCAGGAGAAAGAGAAAGTCCACCAGGACCAGATCGAGTCTCTCCAGCAGCAGCTTAAACAAAAGGTTGGTAGAGGAGCTGCACATGCCATGACAGTGCCTAAACACCTTTTTAACTTTAGCCTCACTGTTAGCTCTAGCATGCTGATCATGTCAGTGAAAGGTGAATTGATTCAACTTCGAGACAGGGTGTCCATTAATTCCTGATAATGGGTGTCTACTAAGTGTTCCACTGAAACTGCTCACTGAGTGACCATAGTAACCGGGGCGCAGCATCCGTTCACAATTTATTGTGACAGGTTAACAAGCCAATATTGAATTACAACATTAAGTGACCTCCACATTTTTTAACCTATTTGAAGAATATGACAACTTGATGATGTGGATGCAGCCGAAGAAGGAGAAACTGAAAAGGGAGAAATGGGAGTTAACGCCTGGAAGAGTCAATCAAATTGACACAAAAAAAAGTTCATTTGGCAAGTGACCATGGTATAAGTGGGATGATTCCCTTTGAGATGTCATAGTCAGAAATGAATGAAGCAGAGGTTGTCCTGTATGTACACCCCACACAGGCCCACCCAAGTCCAGGTCGACACCAGCGCCAGGCCGAGGCCGCATTTGGAGTCCGAATAGAGCGGCTGAACCAAGAGCTCAGTGCCAAGACACGAAGCATTCAGGAGCTGAACCGCACTGTGGAGAGGCTGCAGAAGGAGAGGAGGAACATGCTGTCTGTCCCCAACATAAGACCAGAAACCCGTTCTGCAGAGACCAGACTGCAGCCAGGCCCAGCCAAAGCACTGGGTTCTGTTACTGCAGAAGATACGTGTGGAGGGAAAGGAACGTTTCCAGCTGCTCATTATGAGAAGACCTACCAGCCCACTGTCTTTACAGGTAAGGACGTGGACATTCAGTTATGGTCGACTTTGCTCTGCATGCTCCGCGATGAATACTGCTAAATGTTAAACAGTACGAGACCTGATATTTAAAAAAAGAAAAAAAACAGAATGAGGAAATAGCTAAAACATGCAAAGCTCACCTCAGATAGAACTACCCTACAAAGCTGAAAGATGTAAACCCAAACCAGATGTAGAACAAATCAGCTTCATGTAATTTGGGATCTTTGGTGCATCACTTTTCACATCTTTCCCTACATAGTAATTCCACATTTAACTCATATCTGAAAAGAGGCAGCGTCTGAGGTAATGCCAGATATTATTGTTTGCAAAATGACTGGTTTGTATCAAATAATGAAAGCACATGGCCGGCTTTGTATACGATCCCTGCATTAACCCCCTCAGCGTCAGCACAGTGGCTTTTTAGCAGCTGACGTTCTTTAGTCCGCCATGCAGAGTCTGTGTGTTCAGCAGAGGTTGAATTAGACTTTCTCATGTTCCAGTTTCCAGTTTTTCATTTTTTAACGATAATGAGACATTGCCTCTGTAATAAGATTTCATTTTAAAAATAACTCGATCACAACATTTAATCTACAGAACAAATGTGTGCATTTATAAGGGCATCGAGAGAAAAGACCTTTTTTTCATCATGTTCATCAACCACACCACAATTGTTGAGCTTTCTAAAGAAACTGCGGACATTCAGCTGCCGGGACATTCTGTGTTAGTTAGGCTTTGTAACGATATAGCTTAGCAGTGCCATGGCTTAAGTTAGCTGACAACGAGGTCATGCATGTGAAATGAAAGACTAGGCAACAGCTAATTAATACACACACTCACGTCCAACTGGACAAAGGTGTGTACTACAGGTGGTCTACACGTGGCGTGTGCATAGACCACCTTCAGTGCTCTGATCTGTCAAAATGACGGACAGCCGTCATTGTTTCCAAAATTCAGTCAATGACAGAACATGTTTGGTTAATGCTGCTGCTGGTTTTCAGTCAGGCTTCAGTTTTTGTGTATGTGTGAGACATTTTTCAGCTTTCTCTTCAAAATTCACTAGCACTAGGTTTTTGTAGGATGCCAGTTGACTTGTGTCTTTTCCAGGAAACTGACTGCCAGCAGAGCTCCAGTCTGCTAAGAGAGAAGCTGCTGATGGTCAGCAGTCAAAGCAAAATTAAAAAGCCAATTGGACTCAGTCAAGACCAAACAATTTATTATGTGAGAGTGCCAGTCAAGACTGAGACAAGCTGTCAGTCCAAACACCCTCGACACCAAGACAAGTCCAAGATAATACAAAAAGGGTCCAAAGACCAGATTGGCATCACAGCCATCGCATACACCCTTAAACCTACCAAGTAGTTTTCAGATGGCCTCAATTATGAAGAAGCAGCGCTTTACTTAAGGATGAGTTCAGTTTTCCAAAGTCCCCTCTCAGTGTTTCCTAAGTGTTTCTTTGCTGAGCTGCAGTGGAGACAAAGAGGGACGTATGCACTTAGATGAACTCAATTCAACAGTTAATGATGACATTTAGTCTCAGTCACTTCAGCTCAACTCAAGAATGCATTAAACTAAACAAGGAGGGGAGGTTTTGTTCCCCAGCTGTTACTCTGGAGTCATGTTCGGACAGGATCTCTTGATGGTCAGCATGGACAGCAGGAACAGTCAGAGTGACCAAAAACGTCTTCAATGTTCATATGTGCATGAGAGTAGTAGTAGTAGTAGTTTGTTTTTCAAAAAACATACAATGTTGTTAGTATGAGCAACATATTTTGCATAATTTCCTCACAACATAGCATTTACAATAAACAACATACAACAAAATAGCTATGACTTCCGTTTGGTCCCTGCACTGTGTTTAATGCCTACGCACTGTCTGCCATGCCCAGAGGAGCGTCCGTTTATGCCTTTGCTTTAGCTGAAGGCATCTGCGAGCATCTGAATATTCCATTTTGTTTTTGCATCTTGTTGACAGGCAGTCATATCTCAGAGGTTCTGCAGGAGAACGAGGCTCTGAAGCAGCATGTGGAGCTGCTGGAGCTGCAGAGTCAGCAGGACAAGGAGGCATTAAAGGCTGATGCTGTACACGCCAAGGAGGAGCTGCGTAGGTATGTGGATCAGCATGAACGCCTTCATCGATGTTTGCTGCAGAGCTTGGATGTGATCAAATAACCAAATTTGATGTCATCTGTCAGGCTACAGGAGCAGTCTGCAGAGCAGCTGTGCGCTATAAAAGCAGAACACCTCAGGGTGTTAGACCAGCTGCGTGCCACCCATGCCCTGGAACATTCGTCCTCAAAGGTTGCTGAACTAGCCAATAAACTCAACACTCAGGAGGTACTGGCTCACTAACCAACCAGGCTCATGTCAAGAGGAAGTCCTGAAAATGATCCTGTTGCTTTAACCTTCATATTTACCTGCAGGTCGTGGTGAAGCATTTGAAAGACCAGCTGAAAGAGCTGCAGGGAGCTAAAGAGGCTCTGGCAATATCCAGGACCCGAGAGGACGCGCTGCAAAAGCAGGTGGTGGTTCAATTCCCATTGTTTTCTTAGTCCTTTCCTAATAATGCAAGAAACATTTCATGATATTATAATGAGCACATAAAAAACGCACCCCATCCCCACCTGAGTGAGGACCAAACCCTCCCCATACCTGCCACCATGCCTCCTAATAGTCAACATTGTCACAGTGACGTAATAACTAGACTCACTTAGGTCATACAGAATTTCTAGAATGCACAAAAAGCATGTTCTACTAAAATAAAATGTATACTCCAGGCGCCAGATGCACATCAGAATCCTCATAAGATTGGAACACAACATGCAACATACTCAGATAAACTCAGATTAAGGGGAAAAAATAGTGAATGGGGAGCTTGTCATTGTATAATAGCATCTTTTTAGCAGCTGTGACAGCAGCCAGCAATATTCTTTTCTGCCAAGTTGAGAGATGTAAAGAAGAAGGATTATTCAGAACCATTAGCATTTGGAAGTGAATGAACTTTCATCGGTGTGTCTGAAAAGCTGATATATGTTCCTGGAGCTTCCTGTTTCTGTGCTGGATTGTTACATTTCATTTTAACCAAAATAGAAAGTGTAATTATTTTGTTCAGTATTTTTTTTCTTTACATGTTCACATTAAGTCACGACTTCCACTGTGTGTTTAGCTGACCAGACTGCTGAAAGAGCTGAAGGAAGCCAAAGAAGCTCAGAGCCCAGAGGTGAAACTCCTGTGTAGCCTGGAGAGGAAGATCCTCAGCATGGAGCTCAGACACCAGGACCAAGAGAAAGAGCTGCAGCAGGTACAAATGATGGCCCGAATCACTGTTAATGGAAAGCTTTTCACAGGCCCAGCCACCAGCCTTTCACTGTTGGAGCTGTTGTTCCTTTGGTTCATACAGAGGCCTTTTTCATGACAGGAACAGAAGGACCCAAAACCTGAACCTGGAGGAACCCATAAGGGCCAGGTTCTAGGTTCTGCCTTGAATGACTTTAAAAAGGGGACACCAGGGCCAACATTGTCATTTTTATGAGCTGTGTGCTGAGTACAGTGTAGCTGTGGGACAGACAACAAAGCAAAAAGTTAGTATCACTCAGTTAACATAACATTTGGACAGAATGGAGCAAAAAGAGAGTCCATGAGGATCCAGCTCCCACAGCACTGACCAGCTGCACCAGTCCCCCTCCGTCTGTGCTCCATACCATCAGCTATCATCTGCATGCTGATTCTCTCCTGAATTAGACACGGAAGTATTGGTAGAGAAACCTTTGCTACTGTCCTGCATTACTAATCACAAAGCAGCTGTTGCACCTCCAGATAACCCAAAACTAGCTGAATTTTAATTTAGTACCACCTGGCAAGGCAACTTTATTTATATAGCACATTTCATACACGAGGGCAATACAATGTGTTACACAGGGTTAGAAACATACAGCAAAGGTGAGAGATTTACAACTTAAACAGTGCAAAAGTACAAGTTTCAAAATTTGAAAGTAAGCTAGAGCAGTTTGAACCAAGTGAGATGAAAAGATAGAAGATACAGCCGATAACCTGTGACAGTGGCTCCCATGCTAACTACCACATTTGAAGACACTGAAGGATATACCTCAGTAACGCTCCATCCCTGTCCCAACAGGTGATTGGGGGGTCATGGCAGGCATTTGATGCTGATCAGCAGTCTAACCAACACAGAGCAGAGGTGGAGCACTGGAAGCGTCTGGCTCAGGACAAGAGCAGAGAGCTGGAGGCTTTCCGTCTGGAGCTGGACTCCATCCTGGACATCCTGAGACATCTCCAAAGACAGGGAGTGGTCCTGCCCATCACAGCCCCACCTACCCAGAGACGTTAAGGCACACACAACGTTTAAGTGATGTGTGTCAGTGAAAGCTCAAGCTGATAAGTGTGTATTGAGTCCAGACAACATGAAGAATAATCTATCTCGGCACTAGAGTTAGTTCAGCTGAAGGGCTTCTTATTGGCAGCAGTGTAGTAGTCAATGTCCCACATGTCAGAGATGGACAGTGCTTCCTGGTCCATATCGCTTATACTGACTGTTAACACAGAAAAAAAAGTTACAATATACTCAGAGTCTTAGAGACAAACATTTGAAGCCACGAGTCTGTAACAAAAAAAACCTCAGTGAATGTCTACATGTTCTACACACACACAGAGCACTGTAACTGTTTCTTATTTCTGTGTATCTTTTATAGATAGTTTCTATTTTTTATTTAAATTATAGTAACTTATTTAATAAATGTGTTTTTTCCAGTCTTAACTGTGAGTCAGTGTATTCAGTTCCTCCTTTCATACAGTGTGCACTGGAACTCTGATTTGATTTGCACCTGACTGATCATTGCTGAGTGCAGCAGAGGACATACAGAAAGACTCTCCCGCTCTGAAGGCCCCTTCAGTGTAGTCACTGATGTTTTTGTTGAACTGTTAAACTAATATTTTCTCACATGCACGGTATTGCAGTTCCAGAAGTGTCTTCTCCTCTGCAGTATGCCAAGGTCAACAGGATGGAAGACTTTCTTATACCAACCACTGCTTACATGAGCAAAATGTGTCTTAAACAGCCCAAATTAGATCCTACCAAGTGACCTTTGATTCAGAAAAGCACGTCTGAGCCTTAATAAATATCCACAAGTCTGAAGTCCTGCTAACAGCTGTAACAGCTGCAGCTAATGAGCTCTGCATCCATCCAATACATGATGGACAGCAAAAAACAGCATCCTGATGATTTAGCTATGTAGTGCCTTACCAGGGACAGGGCTAAGATTGAGAAAAGGCTTTGTGGTCATTAAAATCAATAAGGTTTATCTGCTTGGGAGCATGAAGAAGCTCCAAATTCAAGGGAATATACCTGTTAGTATTTTGACCTGCAGTAGGAGAAAAGCTCTTAAGGTTTGAAGTTGCTGCTTAGAAAATTTCAAGGGTGATGGGGTCACAACAGTCATTCAGAACTTTGCTCTGGGACCAAGCTCCATTCTTAAGACCAGATCTATTTCTTAAAACTGAAAAAGCAACCTCAGACCTCAAACCTCACGTCAGCCTCATGTCCTATGTTCAGTGAATGATGGTACATGGAGGGTTTTTGTGTGCTTGCTGGTGATGTGGTTCAGTCGTGGTGAGTCCAGCTTTCATCACTCAGTAGCTGCTGTTTGAAAGACACTGGAACACAACCAATGTTCCAACTGAGCAGCACAGTGTCATTTGGACACATACAACCCTGTGCAGGCTTTAGTTTTTCCATCAGTGACTCGTCGTTGAGGGTGAACTACACAGAGGATTAACACAATCAGACCATCGTCCACAGCAGCAGCATAATTTAACATGAGATTAAATGAAATAATTGGTCTCCATTGAGAAGCTGGGCACTTGAAGCAGAAAAGCCGAACAAAAGCAGCAGACTAAAACCATTCCACAGGAACTGTGGGATTATATCATTGTAATTCCTCTCAAGGGGAACATGCAATTATAATAAATACATGAGCAATACATGATGTAACAATCAAATTAACACTGCTGCTGCAGAGGGCTGCGTGGTGAGCTGTCACAACTAAACATTTACCATATTCACTAACACGGAGGTGCATTGTACAGAAAAAATGAAATGAACAATTTCTTTGCAAACTTAAACAGAACATCTTTGCTCCACATGTTCAGTCTTTTGGTGCTCAGTTACATTATATAAATGATGTACGACATTTGTGTCATGATGGGCTTCCAGTCTGCAGCTCTTCAGTCCAACCAAAACACAACAGGTGATTTCACTCCACTAAAGACCTCGAATTTACAGACATATGGGAAGTGACGTCCCTTTTCTAAGTGTATTTTGTGAGCAGTTGCTGAATTTTTGCATGTGTGGAAATATAAACACATCCATCAACATTTTGTCACAGTCACACCAGCGGTGTCTTCAGATATCCACAGAGTGATCACGTAGGCTCTCCAGACCAACGTTGAAATCACTGTGGTCATTACAGTTCCTGCTGCTGTGATCCCGCCCCTCCAGAATGATTGGCAGATCTGGGTCTCCCAGCAGCAGGTTGTCCTCCCCTACAGACGAGCTCTGGTCCGAGTTCACACAGTTAGGGATGCTGAGGTGGGCCAGCAGGATGGCTTCTTTGTCCGTCCAGTGATCTGTCACTGCTAGCTCCTGCAGCAGTGTGCCGTCCCCCACCTCCAGACTGCTGCTGGGCGTCCTGTGGCAGCCTCCTGAAGCCCCTCCACCCACACCACCAGCTGTGGTCCACAGGGCCCTGGAGCTCACCTGACTTTCCCTGGACACATAGCATTGGAAAAGAGAGCAAGACGAGTCCAAGACACTAGGGTGGGGAGGAGAGATTCCATTGTTGAGGTTGGTGTCCGTGCAGCTAAACAAACGGGGCCGCCTCTCATATGGCTGACCAGTGCTGCTGCATGGAAAGGAAAAGACACAGAGAGAGAGCAATATAAGAAGCATGTAGCAATGCATTAGAAAAGGGCTTGACAAGCATCAATCACAAAACCTTCCAACCAATCACAATTAGAAGCTTTGAAGTCAAAACATCAAACAAGCAAGTAAACAAACTACCACTAATTACAACTAAATGTATAAATGTTCCTCACATGCCAGTGATTGTGTATGTGTGTGTGTGATCGCTGTCCTCACTGTTGGAGGGAATGAGCTCTCCATCAAGGTTCTTCTGCTAAATGTTCTTATGTCCATTTCCTCTAAGTATGCAGATACTTAGTACAGATAAGTTTTGTATTTTTTTCTAAAAGATTACAGGGAGGTGTGAGGTCCAAACAGGTAGTTGTTACCTAAGGGTAGCACCATGCCATGGAGGATATTACAGAATGTAATGTTATTCACATCTCATAGTCAAGTTGACTATTGTCAGTTATAATTACAGTGGTATGAAAAAGTTTGGGCACCCCTGATCATTTTCAAGATTTTCCTTTATAAATCATTGGTTGTTCAAATCAGCAATTTCAGTTAAATATATCATATAGCAGAAAAACACAGTGATATTTGAGAAGTGAAATGAAGTTTATAGGATTTACAGAAAGTGTGCAATTATTACTTAAACAAAAGTAGGCAGGTGCATAAATTTGGGCACCTTTGTTGTTTTATTGATTTGAATACCTTTAGCACAAATTATTGGAACTCAAAATTTGTTTGGTAAGCTCATTGACCCTTGACCTACATACACAGGTGAAGCCAATCATGAGAAAAGGTATGTAAGGTGGCCAGTTGCAAGTTGTTCTCCTCTTTGCAACTTCTCTGAAGAGTGACAACATGGGAGCCTCAAAACAACTGTCAAATGACCTGAAAACAAAGACTGTGCAACATCATGGTTTAGGGGAAGGATACAAAAAGCTGGCTCAGAGATTTCAGCTGTCAGTTTCCACTGTGAGGAACATAGTGAGAAAATGGAAGACCACAGGCACAGTTCGAGTTAAGGCCCGGAGAGGCAGGCCAAGAAAAATCTCAGATAAGCAGAGGCGAAGGATGGTGAGAACAGTCAAACTCAACCCACAGATCAGCTCCAAAGACCTACAACATGATCTTGCTGCAGATGGCGTCACTGTGCATCGTTCAACTATTCAGCGCACTTTGCACAAGGAGATGCTGTATGGGAGAGCAATGCGGCAGAAGCCTTTTCTGCACACACGCCACAAACAGAGTCGGTTGAGGTATGCTAAAGCACATTTGGACAAGCCAGCCTCATTTTGGAATAAGGTGCTGTGGACTGATGAAACTAAAATTGAGTTATTTGGACATAACAAGGGGCGGTATGCATGGCAGAAGAACACAGCATTCCAAGACAAACACTTGCTACCCACAGTAAAATTTGGTGGTGGTTCCATCATGCCGTGGGGCTGTGTTGCCAGTGCAGGAACTGGCAACCTTGTTAAAGTTGAAGGTCGCATGGATTCCAGTCAGTATCAGCAGATTCTTGCGAACAATGTTCAAGAATCAGTGACAAAGTTGAAGTTGCGCCGGGGCTGGATACTTCAACAAGACAACGACCCTAAACATTGCTCAAAGTCCACTAAGGCATTCATGCAGAGGAACAAGTACAACGTTTTGGAATGGCCATCTCAGTCCCCAGACCTGAATATTATTGAAAATCTGTGGTGTGATTTAAAGCGGGCTGTCCATGCTCGGAAACCATCAAACCTGACTGAACTGGAGATGTTTTGTAAAGAAGAATGGTCAAAAATACCTTCAACAAGAATCCAGACCCTCATTGGAAGCTATAGGAAGCGTTTAGAGGCTGTTATTTCTGCAAAAGGAGGATCTACTAAATATTGATGTAATTTTTCTGTTGGGGTGCCCAAATTTATGCACCCATCTACTTTTGTTTAAGTAATAATTGCACACTTTCTGTAAATCCTATAAACTTTATTTCACTTCTCACATATCACTGTGTTTTTCTGCTATATGATATATTTAACTGAAATTGCTGATTCGAACAACCAATGATTTATAAAGGAAAATCTTGAAAATGATCAGGGGTGCCCAAACTTTTTCATACGACTGTATATAGCCTATTATCAGCAGGCCATGAGAAAGTGAACTATATAAAGGGGTAATAATTGATGACAAACTTTCATGGAAGCATCACATTGCTTTTGCTAAAAACTGCTAAAAACAATGAGATCTATTATTACAAAACACACTGAACAAAGCAATCTTGCTGGCTTGCAAAGTATTATAGTCTAATCTAACCTTTAAATGTCTGTAACATTGCATTAACATATTCCTCAAATCTTAACAAACTGATCAGAGTACAAAAGAAATTTGTAGATTCACCATCTCCTCTCATGTCATGAATCACCACCTCCTTTTCCATCATCTCAATAATTTTAAGTGAAACAACAACCTACAGACTTATTCATTTATACTCTACGTATATGTATGCCATTAATTCATATATTATTCTACCAGACTAGTGTTTATCTTCCTATATGTTCCAGTAATGTGGTTCAATTCTCAGTTAGATACAGAGGAGCTGTGTAGTGGAATTCAAATGTACATATTGTTCATCATTTATTTCTTCTTTTATTCTCTGTAGTAGCCTTGAGAATTTGTTCTTCTTTTTATCTTGTTTTGAATGGGTCTGTGTATAAGCTTTAGCTTCCTACTGCAGCTGCACAGTCCTGTTTTGTATAATTGAAATTCATGTATATCTTTGTATATGTTAGTAAAAGTGTATATGTGTACATACTACATTATTCAATTTTGTGCTAAAATTACTGTAACTTTGGAAATACTAACTTGACTTGCCTAATTCAGACTACTGAAGCCTCATATTAGCAGTGCTGCCAATGTGTATTTTTACATAAACTGAAGACTAGATTATTGGACATTGGGATTGGTCAGTATGGCCAGTATGGACAGGATAAATGTTTACAGCCACCAAAATCTCTTTTATCAGAAAATATGTTCTGAACCAAACAATGTTTGCACAGTTAAATCTGTACGTTATGTTATTCTAATTTTCATGTCGACAAACTATATTCTAAAGTTACCAAGGGTTATTTAAATTTTAATAACAGCCTTCACTGGCCGTTCTACAATGCCAGGGGTGGAACTGCTTCTCATCAGCGAGGTGTCTGATGTCAGGTGTCAGGCAGTGATGATGATGCTACTCCCAGCAGGTTTTCCAGGTTTAGGTCAGTCAGTCCTGAGCAGAACTGAGTCTTTGCAAGAGTCAGTTTTGAAAAGAACTGCTCACAGTATAGCACAACAGAGATGCCAACTTCAGTTCATGTTCCCTCAGAATGGAAACATCCTCAGGACACACATACGGTTTATAGAACTTGAGCAGAAGGAGGTTGTTTTACAGCTTTGGGCTTGTTGTTGCTTTGCAGCTCAATGGTTTCCTGTTGTAGGTTGTCAGACATACCAGCTGTCTTCACATTAAATGTCGTATCCAAGCACATTGCAATTCATCCAGTTTTGTGAGTTTCAAGCTGTAATAACACTCAAGATGGGCCTTTTTCATGACTGAGACCCCCCCCCCCCAAACTACTTCTCCATTACCTCACACTCAGGTCCGGGCAGGTTGGGCTGGAGGTCTACGGCACAGTCATAAGGCAGTGAGGTGGCATGATATTTGTAATGTTTGCTAAAGACTAAAGAAAGAAGAAGGTTATGATCAACCTTGCACAGGTAGAGAGACGTAAGGAGACTGTCAAGACCAGAGGCTTATTGGTCCTGGGGATAGGGCAAAATGCAGAGTGGCAGAAGGTGATCCAGGAGGTTATCTTACCCAGGGTCCAGTGAATGTGTGGGTTGGTCCTTGAGCCAGGAACAAATGAGCACCAGTGGAGTGCATGGTTTTGTGATAGTGTCTTATTGAAGTAAGCCTGATTTAAAACGGCTGACAGAACAAGGTCATATTGAGGGCATGAGACTAATGGCTTCCTGTCATTCTGGGCATGATAGATAATGTGTTTGGGACAGAGATATTCCCTGGGATACCAAGATGAGACTTTGGTGAAAAAAAGCTAGTCTGTAGGCCTGGTCATAATTGATGTCACACTGTGGTGGTGGCTCTGACATTTTTGGAGACAAGAAGAGACAGAAAATGGATTTTGTCACACACACCACCATGAACTGCATATATACACCTTTCAAACTGTACATCCACATCCAAGAGCAGGCTGGCTGATTGGACCAACGGAGCGTCTCCCAAGGAGGGTTGAGAAAAATCGAGTGAGCCAGTTGCGGACAGTTGGAACTGTGACCTGGCAGTGGGATAACCGCACACACACCACCTCAGACAGGAAAAGACACGTTCAATCTGAGAAGTTTAGCTCACTTTTTCACGACCAATGCAACACGTAGGAGGAGGCACTAGATTATGGTCTTGCTAGCCTTAGATTTAAGTTTTATCACAAGCCTCAGTTAGTGTAGCATGGGAACTTTCCAATGGGAACAGTTCTGTCTTGGAGGACCTCTCCCTACAGCGCTCACAATTCGCTATCCAGATGGCTAATTCATCTTTAATGGTATTATTTATGGAGTTTTGGGAAGCGCCTTGTAGAGACTCATCATTCCACCTGCTCTCCACAGCAAGAGTCTGGAGCTCTATGGCTAACTCAGTAAGGCAGCAGGAGCCCTGGCCGAGGGAGAGGAGACACTTGGCTGTGTCCTTACCACAGACAGGGTACTTAAACACCTTTCTCATCTCCAGGGTGAAGTCAGTGTAGGAGGAGCAGATAGCAGAGCCCAGGTGAGAGCGCCTCCTTTCAGAAACCGAGCAGGTACGCAGGAATGGTATCATCATCATCAACCATTGTTTATTCACAGAAAAAATGTACTGAACATTAATGGCTTTCACAGCAATGCCTTCAAATGACATTCATACGGACAAGAAGGATATACAACACTGTAATAATGATCAACTCTGGCAAGAGTAATGCACAGCAATAAAAACAATAAAATGACAAAAAAGTTTGAATGAAAAAACATTTAACAACAAAAAATTCTGCCAAGCCAGAAGGATATACAACAACAATGATAGCAATAAAATGTCCGCGGATTAACCAAAGCAGGAACACTGCACAACAACCACGTCATCCAGCATACATCTAAAATGATCTACTGACACAAACCTGGCTAATTTCAGTACCTCTTGCAATTTTTTCCATTAATTAGGCATAAGCGTATTAGATTTAATAGGTATTTATGGCATATCCTGATTTTTAAAACAAAATCACAAATACATGCAACTTTCTAAATCTGACAGAGAGATTGCTCTGCATATTTCTGTCTTTGTGCATGCACAGTGTTAGTCATGAGTTTCATGCATCGGGCCTCTGGAGATGGATGGTTTTTTTCCCTTGTCTTTTCAGTTGATCAACTGGGAAGTGGTTGAAATGATAACAATTCGTCAGATTCCCTAAATATGACTTGGAATTTAATCCAAAGCGTGTCTCTCTTTCACCTATTCTCACACACACACACACACACACAGACTGATGGCAGCAAGCCACCACGCTGTCATTTTTAGGAACTAAGCTGTAGATGTGTATACGTTCACAGCCTGAGGCGGCCGTGGCTCAGGAGGTAGCGCAGTCATCCATTTATCAGTAGGTTGGTCGGTTGGTTGATCCCTGGCCACGGCAGTCTACATGTGGAAGTATCCTTGGGCAAGATACTGAAACTCAAATTGCTCCTGATGCTGTGCCATCGGTGTGAGTGTTTAAAGCTCATAATGAACGTGTGTGTAAGTGGTGAATGCTCACTTGTGTCATAAAAGTGCTTTGAGTGGTTGTCGGACCAGAAAAGCGCTATATAAATACAGTCCATTTACTATACAGTCAATTCCATTTATACCAGAGCTAAGTTAACAATTAATGACTACATTAACAAAAGTGTCTTCATTTTCTGTTTCAGTTTTTTAATAGTTCAGAGATTATGAATCTTACTGTTATACCGTTATGTGTTTTTCTTGATAAGGTGTAGGTGGTTGTACCAAACAAAGGTAAGTTAATACTTAATGACAACATTAACAACAGTCTCCTGTAAGTCTTCATCTCATTCATCAGTGAATCAGAGATTGTTATATTCATTTATCTTTATACACACTGCATCAACCTCCCCACAAGAAGTGATGATGTGGAAGACCGAGAAGATGCAGAAAAGATGGTTCGGATGGATGATTCCAGGACCAGTTGGAGAGCGGTGGTCTCCTTTCTTTCAGTGGGCTACGGAAGTAATCCCTTCACTATGACCATGAAAGCAGCAGTGGTGACATAAAGTGTTGATAAGATTAGTCTGTTTCACCTATAGGTATTATATTTATTATAGGAACCTTTGTATATTATGCTGTTGTTTATATTATCTATTAAAAAAGCTAAAAGTATTTAGTTTGTCACATTCAATTCAGTCTGTTACTGTGTGTTGTATGTCCAGTTTGTATACTGAAGAGTACAATGCAATAAATATATGACAAACTCTCTAAATAATAATTGAATCTTTCATGTTTAATTCAGAAATCTGGCAATGTACATTTTAAATCAAATAACAATAATAATAATAAACTAATTAAGCTTTTCTCTTGCACGCTACAATACATTGAAGTATGTACTGAATAAAGCCAGACACAGTGCATGTTGGCTACTCTTAATTATGACAAGGTGTGCATGAAACTGTTGCTTGATGTGATTCTGCCCTGACACGCCTGCTTTGGAGGCCTGCTATTGGTTGGTTCAGTGCTTGTGGAAGGGCACTGTGGGTAGTCACAATCTTAACTAGGTTAAATTGTAGCCACTCATGTCCTCATGTTCGGAAAAAACCCTGCCATTGTCAGCATATCTGAGGGATGTTTTATTGTGCTAAGGGACAGCATGCTGCTTCACAGAGGTGAACGATGAAGCCTTTAAAGAGTCAGTTCGACAAAAAAAAAAAAAAAACCTAAATGCTGATGTCTGCATCTTACACATGCTGATGGCAATGCTAACATGCTAAACATTAACAGGTATAGTGTTTATCATGGTTACCATGTTAGTTTAGCATGTTAGCGTGTTAACAGTTGTGAGGCACATGGAAAGGCCATTAGTGGCAGGTTTCTGGGAGAGTGAATGGACAGAGTGAAAATTTGACCTGATGATGGCTCTCGAAGAAGAGTCATTGGATCTTTTCAGCGATTACAGTTCATGCAGAGGGCGACATGAATTGTATGACACAACACCTATAGAGACCAACACTGCCAACCCTGGAGCTATACTGCTAGCCACCAAAAAAAAACAAACACAAAGTTAGCATTTTCATCAAAGTCAGTCAATAAAATCATAAAGAACAGGCCATCAGTTGGGTCAGACCACAGATTGCAGATAAAGACATACATATCATACACACACGGCCTAGACCCAAAGAAGTAAAATTACAGTTACAGTTGTGAAGAAGGCAGTGTACCAAACTGAAACAAAACTGTTTCACACTGATACAGCCGGTGGTTTTGCTGAATATAGCTATAGTCTTGCATGTAAACTGATAGTTCTCCACCCGTGGAATTGCTCCATTCTCACTACAGTTGGATGACATATCAGCAAAATGAAAACTATTAACATCTGAAGGAAAATGAGGTAAGGGTTTGTGTATTTGTGCCTGTGCATTCACGCAGAGAATAAATACCACACTGGTTAATAAGCTGAAATTGAGCATGATATTATTTGTTTTGTATTGTTTTATTTTTAAGGCTTACTGGCAAAATTGTGTTTTATCATGTAACTACTGCTTATTACATACTAGAATATCACTGTAAACAGAACACTCACAAGCAGCTCTGGCTCCCCCAAACACAGGGCTGCAAACGAGAGCTGCTCTCAGTTCTTATTGTCAACACCTCATGAAAAGACCAAAACAAAGTACTCAAAGTGTTGAGTACAGTAAGTTTCTCAATTGCTCCCCCTGTCTGTGGCACAGCTCTTAGCCCATTGGTTCCCACTGAAGATGTAAAGCTTTACAAACAGCTAATGAAGGAACATGTTTTCCAGTGCAACAGTGTTGCTCACTGATGTGTTTTTAGCAGTTTTGGGACAACAGTGAAGCTCCTTGGCACAGAAAAATACAATATATCAGGCTTTGATACACACACAATGTTTCTTTGTCACAAACCGTAGTGGTTGAGAAACACTTCACATTCTAATGGCTCCTCCTTTAAGGTTCACAGTTTTCCCACCAGACACTTGCTTATGCTGCATTCAGTCAGTCAACTCATAAAGTCTTACAAATGATTTACTTATGATGATGCTCTCTGAACATGACTTTCAGTTGATTTAACAGTTTCTGCTGAGCATCCATGTCTTTATGAAGACTTTCTTTGAGTTTGAATTGTATTTATTTATTTCAGTGTTTGGTAATACTTTTCATGTAATGGTGGTGCTGAGCTGAATTGCTCGGACTTACTCAGGATGTGGAGCTCCAGTCTTGGTCAGGAGTGTGAGCAGGAAAAACATAAAGATGACAAAGACAGCCAGTCCAACCCAGAAGCCGATCACTATAGAGTCTAAAGAATAAAACAAAAAAGACAAGATACAGGATATGATGAGTGATGATAACTCCACTCAGGAGTCTGGCGATACAAAACTCATTGCAAAACCCATTGCCCTAGTAATCATAATACTATGGTTTGAGAGACATGATGTACAAATATTAAATGAAATTATAATTAATATCCTACTGAGTGGAGTGGAGACAGGTGTGCTGGAGCCCATGCAGAGCCTCTCCAGCTCTATCCTATCCTGTAATCAAGACTCCTACAGAGACTTAGCTCTGCCACATCCACCCTATTAGATCATATCAATCTGCGTTTCCAGCCCTTTCTCCAGTTTACATTTACTTGTTGCCTGTTACCAGCCTATCTCTCATCTCCCTGCAGTTCTGCCTGTTCTGATCATGTCTACTGTGTCTTTTTCTCATCTGCCCTGCTCCCTGTCTCGGACTGTTCAGCCCGGCGACTTCCCTCATTCCGCTCTGGACCTGCTCGGCTCTGTTACCCACTCCTTGGTCTCTGTGCTTGACTTAGCCCCAGCTCATATCCCATTCCTTTTGCCATGCAATAAATTACCTTAAATCTCTCAATATTTACTGCTACTCAGTGTGGTATGAACACTGTCCCCCTTGATTCCCCCATCAAGGCCAGTGCCCTCAGTCGTCATCTCCTTGCCAGGTTGTGTGTTGTGTGTTGTGTGTTGTGCCCTGGCTCCTGTATTGTCTGTGCCTCAGTCCACCCCTAAACCTCCAGGTCTCTCTGCACTTCTTCCTGTCTACCATGCCTTGGCTCCTGTGTTCGGTAAAGACCACGCCTTGTAGCTGCCACCCCACCGGCCAAACAACTGCAGCACTGACCTGCAGCCTGGAGCTCCTCTTCCCAGAAGCTGGTAGTGCAGTCTCTCTTGTCCTTGAAGCTACAGAGAAGTACATTCAGGACTCTCTGGCTGCAGCTATTATTAGAGCTACTTCTTCAGTGGGTACTGTTTTCTTTCCTTGTTTTGCAGAAAGATGGAACTTTGGGACCATACATTGATTTTTATGCACTGAATAACACCATGGTGAAAAATTTGATGATGCTCTGACCAGACACTTCCTTTACTGCTGACAACTGTAGTTCTGAGCCAAATCAAATCCTGCATTGTTGCTGTTTCCTAAGAGATTGAGTCCAGTGTCTGCCAAGCCCTGCAGAACTAGCCTGACCCAGGTAACGGTCCTATTACCACATTATTTGTCCCTGACTGTGTGTTCTGGTGTTCTCCAGTGGG
Organism: Chaetodon trifasciatus; assembly: GCA_037975065.1. NCBI lineage: Eukaryota > Metazoa > Chordata > Actinopteri > Chaetodontiformes > Chaetodontidae > Chaetodon > Chaetodon trifasciatus. Next base: position 13,866,420 of record JBBMOE010000005.1, read on the forward strand.
CTCACTCCATCCATTTCACCTGTCAGCCGAGTAGGAGACTTGCCTTCCTGCATCAACGCTTTTGGTGACCCTCAAAGGAGAAGGATGTTTCGTAGTCTCAGCCTGCTCGGTCTGTGCCCAAAACAAAACCTCACGTAAAACCAGGTTTGGTTCACCCTCTTCCTATACTCAACCATCCTTGGTCACATGTAGCTCTGGACTGGTCACTCCCTCCATCTAATGGTAACACAGTCATCCTCACCATCATTAATAGATATTCCAAGACAGCTTATTTTCTTTCTCTCCTCAAACTCCCATCCCTCAGAGAGGCATCCATACTGATGTAGTCTCCAACAGATGGAAAGTAACAGGATCATGAATAAATGAGTCTCTTGGCAAATGCTTTTACGAAATACTTGTAATATTACCTGTGAAGTTGTTCTACATTATATGTGTGAAAGTTCTTTTTGTGAATTGAGTTATATTGTGTACCACATACAAAAACTTGGTGTCTTAGTGTCCTTAACACATTATAATATCTCAGGGGAACAAACTGTAACTACCCTGTTAAGTAGTTTACAGTGCATGATATTTTGTAAGCTTGTGAGTTTTAGATGTAAAATCTTACTCTGTAAAGTAGAAAGTAACTAATATTTTAATGGTGTTGAAAAACTGTTATGGAGTAGAGGTAAAGTTAGTTATTAAACCACTGAAAGCTGGACTTCAAAGTGAAATTGTTTGTCAGCTACTACACTGCACATTGACATAATACATAATATTGATATATGTTCCACATGCAAATGCCTGACTAACTCCAAGTCTTTATTATTAATATCCATGTTAATATTAACATTAATATTGCATACGTGAGGAATCATTCTTTCTGCTGAAATCCACAGATTCTGTTGCAGCACGCCTGTCAGATAACACAGATGCTGACAAACTTCACTTTAGTTTTGCAGTGAGGCGCACTGTACAGTAATAGGCTACTCACAGCGGTGCGCCTTGAGTCCTTCAAAAGACACCGGGTCCTCCTCGTCATAGTACTCATATTTCCATTCATAGTCCGGGACTGGAGACGCACGGGTGCCGTTTGGACCGTCAGCGCCTGGCATCTCGGAGAGAGTTGTGAACCAGACTGAGCTCCGGACCGTTCCCTCCGAAGCTCGAATGATCCGACTCACATCGCGCCAACCCTGCGCGCTGGCGCACAGCGGCTTGAAGCCCCCTTTCTCCTCCCTCTCCTCTCTCTTCCCCTCTCTCCTCTCTCTTTCTCCCCTCCACCCTTCCACCTCCCCTTCCCTTGTTGTTAAACTTAGTGACAGGGGGCTGACAGCTTTAAGAGTAGAGAAAAATGGATTTCTCTTTCTTTTCCTGTCTTTTGTTTCTTCTCTGTCTGTCTTCAGATCTCGGATGAGTGGGTCAACTATTTCTCATTGCTTTCATGTCATAGTCTTATAAAGAATAACCAACAATTGCATGTAGCAAAGTAATGGTAACAATGACAACAACAAAAGCGCTCATCTAGTATGTACAGGCATGGTCTGTCACTGTGAAGGATTTGTCTTGAATTATATACAATTACTGTAGAAAACAACGCCTTTTGTATATGTTATAATTTACTCTGCATGTCTTTTTGATTGTAGAGAGCCATCGATCTGAAAGCAGACACAACACACTGTTTGTTCTATGACAATTGATGTGGATGAGGCAGCATTCAGTCTCTCCAGAGTTAGGAGACGTGGGGGTGTACACTCCTCAACGCCTTGCATGGTCCTGGTACTGCCATCTGAGAAACACCTATTCAGGCCAGACATGTCCCACTTTGGAAGAATTTGGGACAATGTGGCTTTCATTCAGCAGTAGTGAATGACTGGTTCATTTCCCACCCATGTATGATGATTCTGTTTTTCTCCTGCTGGCGTTGGAAAGTGCATACATGATCACAAATCATATGACTTTTCGTAGATTATTTCTATGATGCATCACTGTGAAAGACATTAACTGAGACGTGAAATCATGTATCCTAATCATCAGGACTGTACCAGTTATGTTTGGAAATGAATATTTGCAGGTTTTTTCATTTGTTTTGATGGACTTTTTAGTTTTGAGATGTGATCTATTCACTGTATACTGAACCCTGTCATTCTATGTACATGTAATATGGAAAAAGAACTTCAACATATTTAATTCAGCAATTTTATTCAGCAATAAAAATCAGAACTACAATGTCTTAATGTTCACAGATTTTGTCGATATTTCAAACCCTTTCTGGCAGGATATCCTCTAAGTGTACTCTGTGCAAAATCCAGTGTATACTATGGTTGTCACTGGTGAAGCAGTGTCAACCCTGTGAGGGTGCTGCACAAAAGTGCTGGTTCCAGAGCAGGAGGTTGATTATGAAAGCTGTACTTTCAATCTAGTCGTCTATTGTTACAGTTTTTTTTTACAGTTGATTACACACATTTCCTGAATCTGGCTCGTTCTTTCAAAACTCTAAACACAAAACACTAATATGAATCTATCAGGAGGTTTATTCCTTTTGCATTTCAGTGTTACAGTGAGGTCAGTTGTATGAGATTTTTACTATAATGTTCAAATAAATAGACAGAGTATTTTGGAGCCCATGTATTTCACTTCAATTTGACACATGTGTCCTCCATCTCCTGGACAAGAGTCAAGTGAGTGGACAGTGGTCATACCTTCCATTGCCATGCCAAAACAAACTCAACTTCAATGGGGTTTAGGGATGGGGAATATGGTGGGAGTTACAGAACAATACATTGTGGTTATCAGTGAACCAGTTGCCAACCAGAGAGCCCCTGTGGAAACTCATGTTGTCCCAGATGACAGCATGCCTGGGCCACTCTGCCATGCCCAGGATTGTTATGAGAAGGGAGGTGTTGGAGGGAGGTGTTCGAGGATGCCCGTTGTGCACATGGTGATATTCCCTCCACTCCGTCAGGGACATTCACAGTGGCGTGTTGGCCAATGATGTTGTGTCCCCGTGCTCTACCTTTGGCTTGGTTAAAGCCAGCCTTGTCAATAGAAATATAAATGTGCTGAATTGCTGCAGCATCCAGCTGCAAGACAACAGACAAATAGACCCAGAGCAGTTGATATGGTGTAGCATGATACACAAGATTACAGTACTGTAATGTGTCGAAGCAGTGCTGATATGATAGTACTTTCACAGTATAGTACTTACATGTACACATTCATAGTGCTGTTCTTAGACCTGCTCTGAGCTTCGCTCATGGCACCCTATAGATGAGGATTTGGTTGTGCTATAATACACTATCCAGTGTAGACAAACCCACCTGATGAATGTTACTGAATATTCATGCTCATGATATGGTTCTGGATCTCTTGTAGTCTTGTGGTATTGTTTGCACAACCATGTTCACAATAGCAGTCAGCTGTTCTGGTGTGGACAGCCGATGTCTTCCACCGTTTCCACCAATTGTGCAACATGTGTTTGCCCATATGAGGAATCAGAGTGGATAGAGGGAAATGTATGTTGTGCATTTTGAATGACACTCCCTCAATCAGGAGGAGAGTGCATTACAATGCTAGATGTATAGTTAAAAATGAATAATGAAATAGTAAATTACAAAACAAAAAGCAGCATAATTGAGTGCTAAAAACTACAATACAGTGGATGTATTGAGATGTTTATTCTTCCTCAGTAACTAATGCACATGAGCAGATGGGTTCATCTAATTGAGCGCCTTAGGAAAACACAGGTGTATTACAATAATACCCTCTTAGATGTTATACCTACTGCATCCAGCTGTGAGGAATATTCAACAAGCCACACACAATAGCTGCTGTTACTCATCCTTCTGTCGTTCATCAGAACGTTGAACCCCTGCTAAACAAGTCTGAATAACATTTTGGGTTCAGCCTCAGAATGCAAGTGATCACTTTTCTGCTGTATGATTAAAACGTGTATGACAGGCAATAAAATCAAAATAAAAAGTCCTTGAAACCTGAAAACATCAGAACCAGTTTAACAGGCTTAGTTTGAGCATATCTTTGAGTGGCCTGCACATCCACTTTTGCTCAAGGCTTCATTAATCATGTTGGTGAATCACCAATAAAAGGAATGCACTACAATCCCACCAGCATTGTTGGAAAGTAACTTTTCCTCCACTACATTTATTTTACAGTTTTTATGCCACTTCATTATTTGAATGTGTTCTCCAGCCCTGCCTCCGCATATGTCATCAGATTGAAATGCTTTCCCTTTTATTATAATTCCAATTTAGTGTCACAGTCCAAAACAAGCCTGGCATTAGGGGGAAGGTCGTGTTAACCTGACATATAGCAGTTTAGTTTCAGAACATACGTTGCCATAGTAACAAAGCATCTTTCTGGGAAAGTTCCAAAAACATTAACTCTCAGATTTCACTAAATTTGAGTGGAACAGACCTGTTAATTTGATAGTTCATAGTTGCCAAGTGGAGGTGAGGTGACAGAGAGCACGTTTTTTTTTTTTTTTTTTTTTTCTATTGGTGCAAAAACAAAACAGTGGTGACTTTACCAGATACAATAATGATAGAAATGAGGATAAAAATGTATTAAAATTTTATGTGGATGGGAGGCATGCAAAGGGAGGGAAAGACAGATTGAACTGATGCAGAAATGAAGAGTTTCAGGTGTGGTTGTTTGTCAGGGTGATACCCGTGGTCATGCTTTTAGGTCTGTTCTGTTTTGAAGTTTCAGTTTTTAAGGTTTCATTTAAGACTGATTGTTTATCTGTCTGTTGAAATGTGTTCAGGAAGTACAGCAGGTTGATCCAATTAATGACATGACAAGACGTTTCTTCTTCTAGTTTTGAAAGATCATTTTCTTAGCGACAGTTGGAGTAATGTGTGTCTGTGCTCAGTTGGGAGGGTGACTTGAGTAATATCTCGCAGCAAACAAAGTGACGACAACAGGGGGATTCTGCAGCCGAAGATAGTGAAGTGAAGGTTTGCAAATGAGGTGGTTTTACATCGATTTTGTGCTGATTGTAATCTTGTGTTAATTAAGTTTTGTTTTTGGGTTCATTTAGATAAATACAGTAGTTGATTTGACAAGAAGTAGTGTAGAACAATTAGTCCCTATAGTCCCCCTTGTGATTTCCATTTTGTGACATTGAACGTAAACTGTTTTTCGGAGTCATTGTTTGTTTTAACTGTATGAGAGTGAGTGATAAAATCTCCCAGAAGTGTTTCTAGAATTCAGCTGGAAGTTCATCTGGTCCAGGTGATTTAGTATTTGACTTTTCATTCAGAGCTTAATTCAGTTCTTCGGAGCAGCTAAAATGTTTGCTTGCTCTCTCAGTGGTGTTGGGAGGTCCAGGTCATTTAGAAAGGTCCAGGTCATCTACCTCTGATTGGTTAGGTGTGTAATATGAGTAGTATTAGTTGCAGTAAATTTGTTGAAAGAGTGTGAATAATAAACCCTCTAGAATTAAGTTTGGGCGGCATGATTACTTTCTCTTTGTATTAAGTAGATTTGCCAGGTATTCACTTGATATGTTAATGTACTCAAAGTTTTCATATTTGAATTGTTGGATAAAGAGCTGTGAGGTTTTTTTTTTTTTTTTCTGTGTCTGTATGATAGTGTTTAATTGGGTTTTAATTTCGCTCAATTCCCTCTGTCCCTCTCATGAGATGTTCAGACTGAGATCAGTTTTTTGTTAAAACTGAGATAATAATGAGGTAAAAGTGCGATGAGAACCCAAGCTGAGATAACTCTGATGACATGATTACAGTATTGAGTCAAAGGAAGTCTAGTTGCCTAAACCTTGCAGCTAGCTGTCACTCAAAGCAGCCACGCCCGTAAAATGCATAACTTTAAGCCTTAATCTAATTTAGTATGTAGTATGTAAGTATGAGTATATAAAAATTCACCCCCGTACAATTATTATGAACAAGGAAATTAGTTATAGAGACAGAAACCGCTTTTTTGTACCAAGCTGTGAACATGTCTATTTCTGCTGTAAATTTGGACATGTAAGATGGGGGTCTATGGAGATTGTATCATTTTTGGAAGCAGCCTCAAGTGGGTATTCATGTAACTGCAGTTTTTGGCACCTCATTTTTCAGTCCTAGACACCGTCATTTGGAAAACAAACAGCATCTAGAGCCACATATAACACAGTTATTCAGGGTTTACTTAAACCAAACTTGGTGCCATCACCAACTTGGTGGTGATGGCACAGTGTGAAGTCTAACCAAGACTGTTTTAGTGACTTTTGTTTTTGTCGAGATTGAATGTGACAAAAACAGACTGTGCTTCTGCAAAAAAAAAAAAGAAAAAAAAACAGACTTGTGTATATATATTTATATTGTTATATCTTTTACTTATTGTTATATTTTCTACTATTGTTATTTATTTTTTACTTATTGTTATATTTTTACTTTTTTAATACCTTCTTTTAATAGATGTGTCATGCACCAACCTCACCAAAGCAAATTCCTCTTATGTGTAAAATCATACCTGGCAATAAAGCTTTCTGATTCTGATTCTGGATGTGTGCTTTATGATGAGTGAATAGAATCAATGAAGCTCATCTTACAGTTTAGATGTTTTAATGTCATTGCATTAGCTACTAGCTCCTCTTACTGTTGTTTTCCATTTTCTTTGGAAAGCCGTTAGTGCTCTATGCTTAGCAAGATATATGTAAATAAAATGTACCATTAATATTATTGACCTGATTCCCTTTTTTTCTGCCTGAACACCAATAACACAAATAGTATCCCACAAGTTTGCCTACTGACAAATCTAGCCTGAACTTCCCATCCCGAAATGTACAACTGAAAGATAGTGGAAAGTGTCACTTTGCCCGCTGTGCTCAGATTCCGAAAATAATTATTAGAGATCCTAGATTTAAAAAGCATGTTACCTCACAAAAATACAACAAATGCTAACAGCTGGTGAGCCAAATCAAACTTATTGTGAGCCACCTTTATCTCGTGGGTTCCACTTTGGGGAGCCCTGAGCTCAATATTTACAAGGTTTTCCATCAGAGGCAGCTGCTGAAGCTCCTATTATTTTGAAATATATCAAAAGCTTTTATGGAGAGTTGATTGGCAGTTCTATTTTTCATGCAATGGCAGAGTCTTCTACATAGTCATACTCAGTTTAACATTCTGCAGCTGAATGTGAAACTCAAACTGAAAGAAAAAATACAAAAATAAGATCAATAAGATACAGCCCAAGAGCACTGCAACTAGTCCACTTTCTGCTCTCTTATTCTCATGGACAAATGAATAGTCACTTTTAGCTCTATGACATGGGGAGGCTACAACACACCTGTGCCTCCACCATGGCAACATAACCCTCTAAAATAGTATTTTAATGACAAAATATGTATAAAATGTTTACAGTCAATGTACCATCAAATTCAGCTGGATAACCCCCCCATCTCAACCAAACTTGAGAATAAAAAAAAAACAAAAACAAAACCATACCTGAACTGACCTGTTAAGAACTGCAGCTGGAGTTCTGAAGTGTTTAGAAAGTTTGGGTAAATGCATTTTGCTTGATTCTTTCTTTATCTCTGAAAAAAAGAAAGGTTTTCCACACCATAGCTGTCCCTGCACTTACTGAAGAGCTTCCATCCATCCTATGTGTCTGCACTTCACTGAAACAGCAGAGGACAGACACCAGATAGAATCAGTAAGATGGTTCACACTGCAACAGGGTCCACACTAGATATGGCTGTTAAAACTTAGGACCTGCATACTTCTAAAGGTGCACAAAAAGCAAAAAAAAAGCACTCAGTGGCAAGTTTATTCATGACTGTCTTCAGTGTGTGCACCTGATCAATCCTGTGCAGGGGCGGGGCTTGCGGACGGGCAAGCCAGGCAGTTGCTTGGAGCCCCCGGCCACTAGGGGGGCCTACTTATTTACAACAACGATTATTGAAAGGCCTGGGCTTTCTGGGGCCTCTGTTGGTCCCTGGACCTCACTTTGAGAACCACTAAGCTATTTCTTCAGTATTCATCTCAAATGTCCCATAAATTGTGCATTTATGTGTGCAAAAAAACAAATTTTTGCGCTGTGCATGGGTGGGGTTGAGGCCCCGGGGATTTCTTGCTTGGAGCCCAAGAGACCCTAGCAACACCACTGATCCTGTGAGATATGACAGGAGCTTTTCGAAACAGTGTCCAGCCGTCACACTCGTGGAAATGCACACACAAGGCACAAACAGAAGGAACCAGCTTTAGTTAGACTCCCCAGTTCATAGGAGGGCTTCTTTAATTACTTTCTGAGAAAAGAAATAGCACTAACTAGTACTGGGTTTAGTTAAAATGCAATTTTTAATGTTTTTTTATGAAACAAAACTGCCAGAATAGTGTGCCAGTATTCAGAATAACTAATCATTTCTAAATTCCATCCTGCCAAGAATGTTATTAGTAATTCCCCCAGGACTGATTTCTGGTCATGGTGGAAAAACTTTTCAAACAGCACTTAGACCATGGAACACTCTTTCTGAACATACTAGATATCAGTCAAGCCTTGATAGAGCAATTTTGTGAAATTGGTGTCTATTCATGAAATAACAATGTTCCAAAGTCAAAAATGGAGATGCAACATGTAGCATATACAATACATAAATTACACTATTCCTAATAAATATCCAACCACAAAGCAATAATAACTCCAGTAATCCAGTTTGCTCTCAGCCTGTGGTGTCTTATACAGTGACACAGCTGTTCTCCTTCCAGTCGACCTTTCCTGTTTTCTTCCTTGTGTCTGTTTTAAAGTTCCAGTGTGGAAGATTTAGGGGGATTTATTGGCAAAAATGCAACATAACATTCTTAGTTATGAATTCATCTGTGTATAATGACCTGAAATTAACAATTGTGTTTTCATTCTTCTTAGAATGAGCTCTTTATACCTATTGAGGCAGCAGGTTGTCTTCCATTGGTTCCACCATGATTCTACAGTAGCCCAGAACAGACAAACAAAACCCTGGCTCTAGAGAGTGTCTTTCAGGTTTTTCATGAGTTTTATGGTCATCATACATTCTCCTACACCCTTGGAAAGGGAGAGGTGAGACAAAGGGTATTCAGTTGGTTGCAGTCTGCAACCTCACCACTAGATCCTACACACTGGTCCTTTCAACTGTGTTGATCGGTGAAAGGGGCTGCTGTCTTGTTTGGTCTTTCATGGCACAGGACTGGACAAAACTGGCTTCAATAAACTGGATGGACCTGATGTTGGGTTTACTTTGTGTGTGATTCAGCATCTCTGGCAGAAACTGGATTTGTGTACAGGTTCAAGAACCTTTGTGCAACATTTTCATATGAGGGAATATCTGTTTGAATACTCTTTATGTCTGAACAGGCAGTTTCTGTTGTTAGCATGCAGTATCTGCTGGGTGTTTAACTGGTCGAGGCAGATGGCCGCCCACCCAGAGCCTGGTTCTGCCTGAGGTTTCTGCCTGTTAAAAGGAAGTTTTTCCTCACCGCTGTTGCCAAGTGCTTGCTCATGAGGGAATTGTTGGGTCTCTGTAGATAAAAGAGCTCGGCCTGTACCAGCTCTATATGGAAAGTGTCCTGAGACAACTTTTGTTGTGATTTGGCACTATACAAATAAAATTGAATTGAATTGAAATTGAATTGTTTACCAGGTGAAATCCTTGTGTGATTTGTTTGGAATAAAAGTAACAACTGAGTTACTGAATCCCACCTTTCAAGCAGAGAGCAGAAAGTGCACAATTTTCATCTTGCTCATTACGAAAATTAAAAACCTCAAACAAACAATCCCTTTAAAAACATGATGGTATGTCATCATTTAATTGCAAGCACAGGTGTTAAACTAATGGGCACCAAAGCTAGACAGACGCTTGCACATTGTCTTCATGCCTGTTTGTATTTGCTACAGTAATTCTGGGGTAGCACTGTTGAAAAGATCCATTTGAAAAACCTGATCTTCAAATTGATGTTGTGCTGTGAGAAAGCTTTCCACACATTCCACATAGTTTGTGAATGCCTTGTTTTTCTCATTCGTTTACGGTGATGGAGTGACCTTTAAGTCAATATGGACTTCAGTCTTCATCAAGAGCATAAAGTTATACACATTTCTGCAAAGTGCAGAAACACATCACAGCACTTAGGATCTCAAGGATGAACACTTTAAGAGTAACTACACACTTGCACTGACATCTATGGGTTCAAACCAAGTGAAGCACTTCTGACCACACAGAACAGTAGGGGCAGGACTGTCAAGGGTTTTATGATACCAATCTGTATTTCTGCCACAAACAGAGGCTGCATTAAGCAGCCCAATCTCTTCTAACCCAAACCTTTCTTGATGGTGATCTGGATGGATGATCTGGGAGGAAGTGGAGAATACAACAGGCAATGGAAGTCACTGAATCTCAGCTGAGGTACAGGGCTCTGATGGGGGATGGCAACAATAGGCAGCTTCCCTACCAATTGCTACAAGGCCCAAGGCAGGGACAGAAGGAGGTCAAGGAGGAGGTGAGGGCACCATCAGGATGGTACAACACCAATTCTAAAAAAGTGGGACACTGTGTAAAAACAAGAATGCAACCATTTGCAAATGAGCTATGTTGACCGATAACAGCTTTAAGTGTTCCTGATCCCCCGTATTAATATCCTTTATCCAGTCATGTGTTCACAAAGTGGTGAACCTCTCTCCATCCTCGCTTGTGAGCGACTGAGCCTTTCCAGGATGCTCCTTTCATACCCAATCATGATACTATCACCTGTTACCAATCAACCTGTTTACCTGTGGAAATTTCCAAACAGGTGTTTTTGGAGCGTTCCACATCTTTCCCAGTCTGTTGTTGCTCCTGTCCCGACTTGTTGGAAACATGGTGCTACATCAAATTCAGAACATACATGTACAAAAATAAATGAAGCTGACGAGGTAAAACATTACACAAATTGAAAAAATCTGTTTATGTTTGATACAGCATCCCAGCGTTTTTGGAATTGGGTCTGTACGTTAGTATGTGGCAGCAAAGAGCATGGACTGGATGGCAGAACGTGCAGGAAAGGAAGCTTTCCTGTTCTGACATTTGGTCTGACAACCCCAGCACATCAAGTTCATGATCCAGGCTGTGTAGGACATGCTTTGATACATCTGTCTAACACCCATGCATTGGGCAAGAATGAGACACTGGCATCCAAAGGAGGAGCCTATAATCATGAGCAGCTGCCAGAAGCATCATTTGACCACAGGTTACATCACTGATGGTGTGTCCCTGTGCACTGTAAGGTGCATTTCAGAATCAATGCAACATTTTGCTAGGCTCATGTGAAACAGGCCAGCAGGAGCTCACGTGTTCATTTGTTTTTAAGTTGGGGATGATGTCTATGCATAAAGAGCATCTTATGTGCTGAAGAACGGTGTAGCACCACACTGTAGTACAGTGTTATGTCACAGTGTTTCCTTTCTGTTGCAGCAATGTGACTTATTTCAATGACTATAAGGCAGCAAAAGCAGGGTTTAGTCTGCATGTAGGTTATCTTTAAAAATCAATTCTATAAAGTTCAACTTCATGAGTCAAAAGTCTAATTGGAAGTAATAATGACAGTCTTAAGGAATGGGAGACTAAGCTCCACAGATTTCACTATAATGCCTTTTATTTCACTGCAATGGTTTGAATTCTCCTGCAACTGCATTCATGTAACTGGAAGATTGTCTGCAGAAGATCCTCTTCAACACACTACAAAGCTCAGGTGAATTCTTTTTAGATTGCATATACCTCATCATTTTACATCATGTTCAAACTCTGTCTCAATATATTTTAATTTGTACCTCCTTGTTTTCATGAACTCTATTAACTTTGTTCCAGACACTGACCAAACTGTTCAGCATCACATGAATCATGCTGCACTCTGATTTTCTTTTACAGCCCATCATAGCCTGGAGTGTGTTGTCTGCTCTACGCATCATCAGGTCCTTGGTGCATAGAAATACAATGTTCCCTTCATTTCTCACAAACATAGATATGAAAATTGACAGTCTCTCTCACTGACAGGCACACAGTCTTTGCAGAGTGGAGCTGGGTTGAGGCAGAGCTCATCAGCCTTGGAAGGCATGGAGCCCCTCATCACTGAAGCCCTGCTGCTTCAACAACCTGGAAGATGAACAAACAGAAAAGAAGCTGAAGGCTAGAAACCACTGAGTGCAAAGACAGTGACAGAGAACAAGAAAAAGGTGATCCATTCAAGGCGGGCATGGAGTGTCACTGCACTGAGGTCTACAGTGCTTCAAATAGAGGCTCATCTCCTGTGACCATGAATCTATAATTACTTATACAACCACTATATTTATTAATGGCAGGTTTTTCACATCATGGCTCATAATTCTCATGTGGGAATGATAAGATGAACTCCTGGCAACATGGGATTAAAAAGAGAGGCGAGCTTTCCTTTTTTTTTTGAGGTTTATCGCAATTTGAGTGGTATTTGTCAATTTTGGATTTGTGGAGACTTTTTCTGCTCTGTGGGTTTCTTTTAAGAGCTGGATACCAGACTCTGCCCAATCATCTGAGTGAAAGCTGCTTTCTGAACAGAAGGACATTGTGTCCTTCTGTGTTGTAAAGCCCTCTGCTTGTGCACATTAGTGTTTCTCCCTCCGGCTCTGCCCTTACACTGTGGGATGATATCAGGTGCTCTGGAAAACTTTTAACAAATATTACATTTTCAAAAACACAAAGATTAATACAAAATGTACAAACATTTTGTTTTATATTTTTAGAGTTGCTCACAAACATCTCTTCATTAATGATGGTCTAAATGGGGATTGTTTTCATTGCAGTACAACGAGGTTGCCAGTTTAGTGGTCCTGAATCCAACTTCAATCATATTCATGGTGTACACCTTGTAAGCTACTTCCATAGGATTGAATGGGGCCATCTTGGAAGGCAGTATGTAGTTTTCTTCCTGGTTTGATTGACCGTACCATAATTCACATGGTTTTCCTGTGCAATGAGGGTTTAGCAACATTTCAGATCTGCTCACTTTTGCCTTTAACCCCAAATAAAGCTGTCTGATCATCTGTCTTTTGTAATCTCCCTCGTGGTTCTTATCCTGTCTGACTTTGTTGTAGTAATGTTACTATGTTCCCAAATCTGGTGTGTGCGGAGTTATCGTAACTGATTCAAGGTGGTGATTTATGACCTGAGCAGTAGTAAATGGAAATATCCTTTGATGCAGTATTTTGTAAGAACACTAGGACAGTGAGGTGATGGTTATATATTAAAGGTTATACTACACACCCCATTGTCAGCTCTGTAAAGGCAGTGGGGCCACACACACACACATAGCATTTGGACCCATCTGGCCTATTGAGGAAATCCTTGAGCATGGACTCATCCACCCGACCCTTCCTGCCGGTCCAGCTGTCACAGGGCTCAGAGAGGACGTACTCCACCTGAAACCTGACACACAAACACAACACACACATACACACACTGAAGATGTGCAGGGATGCTGAGGTCTACATGTAGCTGAAAATCGGCAGCATTTGACTGTCTCATTACAAATGTGTCAAGCCTAAAGCACAGTGTACATTCACACTACAACTCATGTCCCCTCAGGGTCACGTTTTACCGCTTTGCACACATCTCATGTCTTCTCTTAAATTTGAAAAAGCTACATAAAGCTACATACTGTCACTTCTGTTTGTGTACAAATTTCTGGTCTACAGTCAGTTTTGGTTATCATTAAGAACATGAGCATAAAAAAGCCATTCATTATGTTCTGGGTACATGTCAAAACTCAGCAGACATTACAAAACCACAGAGTATGAGAGGCACAGTTGACAGAAAGCTAAAGTGAGTCGCTTACAATCACTTAAATGTGACACATGAGAAGGCTGAGCAGTCTTTGTTTAATCACAGACTGCTGGGGACAGGGCTACCCAAACTTTGCTCCAAACTTTATGTGATCCATTTTGTCAAAATAAAATATGTCATTTTCACCAGTATTGTAGCTGATTCTGACATCATGTAACACACTGTTTAGCTTAATGTCCTTCAACATTGCCTATTCAGATGTATTCTGATGTACTGTAAATCCCTGAAAATCTGTCAGTCAGTCCTCCACAATGTTCAGGGAGCCACCATCAGCATGTGGGGTCCAGGGCATGTTGGACTCATCTGTTGAAATGCTTTACAAGGACAGCGTCTAACTGGCCATGTCACTCTCTGTTGCTAACCTCCATAAATATTATTTAACACAACCAGTTGATCTCTCCTCCTTGAAATGATGTTGTACAATTCAGGCTGTGTTTCTCCACCTTTATTGTTNAGACAGACAGAGACAGACAGAGAGCAGTGAGTTAGAGAAAAGCATTTGTGATTGATGTTTTCTTTGCTCTCGCAGGCTGCATCACTTCTGGATTTTAAACTTACATTGCCGTTGAAGCCTTAATTAATGACTATCATGAGCGGGAGGGATACTGGCCCCCTTTCCCACTGACACATACTTGTATCAGTTTCATTATTTAACGTTATTAGGGAGTGAATTCTACTGCCTGTATCATAATGTTGGACAGTGAAAAAGCATTAAATGACAGGAAGATCTACTCTTGTTACAGTCCCATAAGCCGACATGCTGCATGTAAAGAGTTTTGCTGGATATTCATTTTATTCCATCCACACAGTTGGAATGAAAATTGAAATTTTGGGAGAGACTGTTAGATTACTGCTATGGATGACAAGGCTGCACCGTGAGGGGTTCATGTGTAAAAGGGACTTAAGTGTGTAAGGATAGAGGTGATGTGCTGTGATGAAGCAGAATAAAACACAATAACTACATCATGAGGTCACAAAAAAGACATAATAAAATATAAGGATGAGATGAATTTAAAAAATAAGTCTGCAGAGCATTTCTGGTCAGGCCTCTGGGCAACAAAGAGTTCTGCCTCCTGATTTGAGTGTTAAAAGAGTTCCCACCTGATGGTGTCAAAGTCCTGTAAGGCCAGCTGGATGAGGCGAGCCATGGGCGTGAACCCCGTGCCTGCTGCTAAAAGGTAAAGGTGTGTGACATCGCGAAGGGGGCGGAGACTGAAGTTACCCTCTGGACCACTAATGGCTATATGGTCACCTATGGAGGGAAAAGTAAAAACAGATAAGGGGGGAAAAATATAGTTAATACAATGGATCACACAATGCTGGAGTAGATGACAAATTGCATCTGGAGGAGAGAAAAACATCACATAAAGTTCACTGGTGTCAAACAGAAGGGACTGCACACATCTGGATAGGCAACATTCGGTCATGATAATCAGTTACTATTTTACTGAAATTATACCGGGACAGTCATTGTATGTCAGATACAGTACATGCAGTAAGAAATGGCATCATAACCACATATCATTTGACTCCTAAAGCAAACCCACAACAGCTCCTGGTGGAGAGCATGTGACAGTCCAGCAGGAGATTAGTACTAGAGAATACATGTGATTAGATCTCATAGAGCGCTGGGTTCTGAAAGAGCCTGAGGACAGCAGATCAGTGTGTTCATCAGAACGGGTGACGGAGGAGGGAAAGAGAAACAAGGAGAGGACAGAGGAACAACTAAACAAGCGGGAACCAATGAAAAGTATTTTAGAAAAGAAAGATAAGAGTAAATGTCCACACAGGCACAGTGAGAGCAGGACTCCACCTCTGTCTACACAGGGAGTGTTCAGGTAGAGCACAGCTGTGTGGGTCAGTCACGTTTTGGCAGCACTGAGATCCCAACATACACCTACTGTAGTTACATAAAACAGACAGCGTAGACGACAGCTGTACTGATTAAAACAGAAGCAAACAGCCACACGAGGGACAGGTGGCTGAATGACGTGAACGTCCTGTGTGGATGGCTAAAACTGTGACACAGCTTTGTCAGTGATTCTTAAGCTCGTAGTTTATCATTTATCTTATTTTCAGCTAAAAAACTGACTGTGAAGGTTAATTCCTGACAGCTTTACATGGCGTCTCCTAGTGTTTATTAGCAAGTTTGCTCAGTTGTCATGTGACGGCTGCATGTATATGGATCTTTAGTACATGCAATAGCTGTGTGGATCAGTGAAACAGCAAGAACCCTGGACCAGAACACAGAAAACAGAGGGCATCAGCTGTCTGTGAACACCAGACCACATCACTCACGACAGCCACTGAGAACAGGTCAAAGGTCATCAACCAGGAGTCGTGATGGAAATGCTGTCATCTGTTTGTGTCTGCCATGGTTTGTGCAATCCCTTTACGTGCAAATATGTATGACCACATGAACTGTATGTGCGGAGCAAGCATGGCAACAAAGATGTCAAGACAAGTGCATCTTCTGCTCACACCCAGTGAAGCATTAACATTGAGGAAGGCCATGAGACACATCTGAAGGCTCTGGGACAGGTTGTTGGTGGACATTCTTAAGTCAAATACAAAGTTGTATTTGTCTTGCCTTGAAATCATGTTCTGCTCTGTTGACCAGCCTGAACTCAAAATACAACCCCAATTCGAAAAACGTTGGGGTTCTGTGTACAACAGAAATAAAACAGAACGCAGTCATTTGGAGTCTGACTGTGTTTACTGACAAAGGTTTCCCAGTGTTCCTGAGCTCATGTATTAATATCCTTTATCCAGTCATGTGTTCACAAAGTGGTGAACTTCTCTCCATCCTTGCTTGTGAATGACTGAGCCTATCAAGGATTCTCCTTTCAGACCCAATCATGATACTATCACCTGTTACCAATCAACCTGTTTACCTGTGGAATGTTCCAAACTGGTGTTTTTGGAGCATTCCACATCTTTCCCAGTCTGTTGTTGCTCCTGTCCCAACGTGTTTGAAACATGCTGCTGCATCAAATTCAGAGTAAACATATATTTACAAAAATCAATGAAATGTATAGTCTTTGTACTGTTTTCAATTGAGAAAATGTCAAAAAGCACTATCAAGTCATCACATTTTGTTCTGTGTGTTTTACACAGCATCCCAACTTTCTGGACTTAGGGTCTCTGGCACAGCATGCCATGTTGCTCCAACAGTGAACTGATCGGGAATCTTCCATGAGGAGGCTTTATCTAAAACACTGACAGCTTGATATGATAAAAACAAAAGAAATGAATCATGAGCTCTTCAGTTAACTGCCTTCAGCACTGCCTTTTACTGTGAGCTTAACTACAAACAGTCTTTATTAGCCGACAGGGAACCTAATACTTTAGTTCTACTTGTCAAATAACTAACACTCGCCGCCTCACTTTTGCAATTCATGACTTCTCCATAATTTCATCCACATTCCACATTTCCACATTCACCTGAAGTAGAGGCGCTGAGGGAAGACTAAGCCTAAAAGTGAGGAGATATGATAAGAGGAAACTTTTAATTTACCTTTGTTATACAGAAATATCAGTGACAACAAACAAAAACTGGGGGCGCAACAAAAAAATGAAAGAAGCTGTGCTGACCGGTCCATTAAAATAAATATATCACTACAAAACATCATGTGAAACAGAGCCAGCATAGGATGGATAGGGATAGGGGACAGTTCTGTGATCATTAAACTCAAACTTATATACAATAAACAGCCAAATCATTTTTAAAGCAGGAGAGCAACTGCAGTGTTTTTCTAAAACAGTTAACCTTCAGCTACATCCACCTCAGGGAGTCATTCACCTTATCACACTGTACATTTAATATTTCTTTAAAGGAAATATTAAGTTTATCTGTCTTGCATCATTCCATCTCTTATTCATTTCCTCTGAGTCATACAGTTTAGGCTGGAATGAGTAAGAGTTTCTTCTCTGATGAAGTTTATCTGGCCCACACTAAATGGGTTTTAATCTCATACTTTATTAAATATTCCTATGCAGCAAAAAATGACTGAATTTCGGACCTTGGTAACATCAGACATCATCTGATTGTCAACTGAGCTTCGGAGTTCTGCTCGGAAAAAACTGGTTCATAACTGCATAATGCTGCCTTACTAAGCTAAACACACTAATTATACACAGATTGTGTGGGCATGGAGATGATGATGATGAAGGTATAATGCTAATCTGCACTTTCATTCACAAACAGCTGACACTCCGTCCCTCTCACCCATATTTCTTGTTCGTGACTTACCGACGTGCAGGCTGTTGAGGTGTGGGGTGAACACCCCGTCAGGGTAAACCTTGATCATGAGGTAGAGGTCTGTTTCCTGTGAGGAGTGCTGGGAGGCTGCTGCCAGCTTCTGGTCTACTGCAGTGTATGGCCTCACTACCTCAGTGTCTGGATATGAACAAAAACAATAATGACACCAAATTTCTTACAATCATATCAGCATCCTACATCAGCTCTCTTTCTTCAGACCTCCTCTGTCACTACATTAATAATTCTCTGAGGGAGCCTCAGTTAAGAGCTCCTCTCTGCACCTGTAGTAATATGGTATATCATGTTTATATATGGAGGAATACACCTCCACCCACAATGCTCTCTCTTCATGATGATAAAGACTTGCTTCACACCATTCAGTGCCACCTAATGAGCATCATAATATAACAAACATGATATCAGAAAACAGGAATTCATCATGTTTGTGTTAAAGACATCATGTTCATCATTGTGATCATCATGAAAAACTGCTGACTGACACGAATGCTTGAACTAATTAGAATCAAAGTGTTGTCTGGATCAAAGAACATTTCAGAATCCGACCACTTCTGTCAAAGACTTACTAAGTGTGGAAGTGGAGTTAATATTTATTTAATATTCATTTGACTGTATTAAATATATCTTTTTCTGTTTGATTACAAAAATATTTCTGAACATATTTAATTTCAATTTCAACTTAGAGGAATACGAACCACACTGTCTCTACATGAGAATTCTGTCACACTCTAAAACTGAGATAATTAAAGAAAACATACACTTGTATGCTTTCACAACGCAATAGTGCATGGATGTTTTTGTAAACACAGTTGAAATTTAAAGCTCAGCTTGATGTTGTGGTCAGAGGCTGGCTCACAGTGGCCAGGAACCGTCAAGCTCATATGCTTCATAAAGCAGAATAGTTACATATTCTGAGATGGCCTGATTCGCTAAAAGACAAATATGTGAAGGCAGATCTACGCCAGAGAGATAGGGAAATTAGACATCAACAGATGGACCTGAAAGCAGCCATGAGATCTACTGTACTTAGAGGCAGTGGATGATGAGCAAGCATGCTCAGTAGAGCCTAACAAAGGCCGCTTTCTACTGACTCAGTATGTCATACTGAAGCCGGGCGTGCTGGAATCATGTGCACTGCACCTTCATCACTGAATGTAGCAGGATCAGTGTTTTCCTTACTTTAAATATAAGATACGATAAGATAATATTTATCCCACAATGGGGGAAATTCACATGTTACAGCAGCAACAAGACAGAGAGCAAGAAGTCAGAGGACAAGAAGACAAAAAATAAAAAATAACAAGAATAAAAAAATATTGCGCAAATGTTATATACCTTATGGTAATTTACAATATATACAATACATACACTTAAACTTTGAAAAAGGCTATTGCACATGAAAACAGAGGTTATCAGTACAACTTGCATTTGAGTACAATTGCACTTGTACAAATATGTACAAGTTTTTCTGAATGGGTTAGTGAAGAATGCTTTAAAACGTCTGTTTCTGCTTGAACATAAAGGACAGCACTCACTGGATTCAGTACAGTCTAGCTGTCCTTCTGCTTCCTGCTTACCTTGAATGAGGGCTTTGAGGTAGACATGTTTTCCAACAGGCACATGCATGACAGTTCCACGTGGAAGTTGCAATCTGAACACATGGGTGTTATGGTTCACCTTGGTCTTAGACACCAACGCACAATCCCGATAGTAGAAAGCTGTAAAAAAGAGACTGTTGATGTTGATGTAGAATCACTGTTTAGCTTTTTACTGGGTTCCAAACAAATCAACAGTTATCTGGCACTTTTTGGTGATCCTGCAAACTTTAATGGGATGGCAACATATGTGGGAAAGAGCCTTCTCAGTTGCTGGCCCCACACTCTGGAACTCACTCCCCAAATCCCTCCGTGACTGTACTGACCTCATCACATTCAAATCACTCCTCAAGACCCGCCTCTTTAGATTAGCTTTTAATGTTTGATTTTTCGAGTTTTTTTGTTGTTGGTTTTTTGTTGTTGTTCTTCGTCTTGTTTCTTCTTCTCTGCTTTACTTTTACTGATTGTGTTTTAATTATCCTGTATGGTCCTGTATGGTTTTTATCTGACCCTTCTCCTGTAAAGCGTCTTTGAGCATTGTTAAAAGCACTCTACAAATAAAATGTATTATTATTATTATTATTATAATTATTACTATTATTATTTATCTTCTATACCCTTGATTATCCCTTTCGGGGTTGGGGGGGCTGGAGCCTATCCCAGCTGTCGACGGGCGAGAGGCGGGGTACACCCTGAGCCGGTCACCAGCCGACTGCAGGGCAACACACACACAACCATTCACTCTCACATTCACACCTAGGGACAATTTAGAGTCACCAATTAACCTAATGAGCATGTTTTTGGTCTGTGGGAGGAAGCCGGAGTGCCCGGAGAGAACCCACGCATGCAGTGAGGCACGCGCACTACCTGCTGTGCCACCGTGCCGCCCATTATTATTATTATCATTATTATTATCATGTGATGTACATGTATTTAGTCGAAATGTAGACATCATTAAGTGACTGATTGGTATGATACAAGGTATATTATTAACATTCAAATCACAGGCTACCAATTAGTGGAGGGCAGTAAACACTCTTCAGTGGAGTGGATTCTTTAATCTGGGATCTCACCTCTGTCTTTTTTCAGTACAAATGTATTGTGAAATTCCAGTGGTTGACCAAGACTTGTCCATTTTCCTTTAGCCTGTTTACGTATGCTGATCTGGATCTTTCCCACTGAGAAGGCAGTGTGGACTGTTGAAGACATGACAGTTTCAGAATAAGAGCAGGACAATAGCAAAGATTTTCTTTTCAATTGAATAAAGATCTTATCTTACCAGTAACGTTTTCCTCAACTTCATCAGCTAGACCTGAAAGAGCATGAAAGCGACACTGATTTTACAACCAGGTAACAATAACAATAAATAATCTTGGCACTAACAAGGAAGCCAGCAAATGTTTTGTTTTCAAAGCAGACATTACAAAGGCTTTACAGGAGAAAGAGGGAATACCTCAGTGTATCTCACTTCTGTTTTTGCAGCAAAATAAAATAAATAGAGCCAAATCTCTACTTACGTAAATGTATCATGTAGGACATTTTTCCCAGCAGCACTTCTAGTCGTAGAACACCCGCCTGGAGGTCAGCAGTGGTACAGCCTGTGCTGGGGATCTGACAGAAAAAATGACATGCAAATACCAGTCACCTCCGACCACTGATGCAGGCACCTCTCTGGTCTTCAAACTTTGATTAAAATAGACTAGCTGAGTAGCTGGTGCACGTTCTAAAGCTTTTAACAGTAATTCTGACCAAAAATCATGTTTGATGAATAGAATAGACAGACAAAATGAGCCGAGTCACCATCCCATCAACCATCCCGACCCTCACATGTTCAGACAAAAGGTGTGAGTGAAGCTGCAGATAGAGGGTGCAGTGGTGTGAGGAGTGACTCCTGGGTTGCTCTGCTGTGCTTGGTCTGTCATGGAGGAAAAACTCTTCAAACACAGCAATGGATGTGTGTTTGATCAGTGAGTCATTACCTTCCTTTTAGCATAAATGACCAGATGAACGGTCGCATCAGTTTGGAACCAGTCGTACCTACACACACACACACACACACACACACACACACACACACACACACACACACACACACACACACACACACACACACACACAACAAGCAGTGGATAATAATGTCACTGGTTATGTAGAAATTTGTTCAATTTTGACATGCCTGTATCGTATCTGTTTCTATATGTGCTGTCTTTCATACCGAGGCCGAGAGTCTTTGAGTGGAGGAGGAGCTGCAGAGGTAGGTGGTGCGAGGCCAGTTGGTGGTGGAGGAGGGACGACAGCTGAGAACAGAAACAGAGGGGGAAAAAACATCACTACGTTAAAGATGTGAGCTCAGAATCAGGTTCAAATCACAAAGGCTGTACATTAATGCCAACCACTGCTGAGGCCGTTATTCTTCAGGTGGATTTGGAGGAAGCCATTAGTTTCTGCTCTTATTAATACTACATCAAAACCCAGCTGCAGAGACTTTGTTTGAGATAAGCAATCATGTGCAACTGTTGTGTCTATTTCATTTCAAAGTTGTTCTCCTTCTTCGGATATCCAATTTCGAAATCTCTTCTTTCGTTGTGTTCAAGTGTTTCTAAAAAACTCTGACATCAAAGACTTGAGTCAGCTGGCAGCATCAGGGCCCATATTTATCAAGCATCAGAAAGTAGGAAATCAACTTGTCAACATTAGTAAAATATGTAAGTAAAGTAAAAGCGTTTTATCAACATGGGTCACTGATGAAATTCCTCATATCTCTAAGGAAAGTCAGGAGAACTTCAGGTGAGCTGAAGCTGTCAGGAGATGATGTGCAGGCAGAAGCATCCTGTGGGAGAAGAGATGTTTTGGGAACACTTGATGACAATATGATGTATGATAATGAAATCATTCTGGGACTGACTGCAACTGAGCCACAGTGATTTAGATCCACCAAATCCAGCCTCTGATACAAATGGCCTGTGAGTTTGCAGAAAAGACTGATATTAACTTCAGCCCAGCTGATATGGGCAGTTTGCAGCCAATGCCAGTGGTGACGGCTTAAAGGGTCCTATNGACCTCTATCGTTGTCTTTTTGTTGCTCTTCTTTTGTATGGACCATAGGTAGAATAGAGACCGCTTTGTGGACGCTAATGAGGATCCAAACAAAGAATAGATTCCAGGCAAGCTAATTCTCACTCAGATGTCATAGCAGAAGAAAGGGGTGCAATAAGATGATGTCATTACAAGTTTCATCCAGCTGTTTTTATACATGCGAATGGAAACAATTCTGACAATTATGTAAAATGAACAGTCAGGTTAAATAACTGCAATCAGACAAACATTTAATACCTGTGACAGGCCTACCTTAGCTTTAAAAAGTAATATGAAAACAAAGGACTTTTACTCCCTCAATCACCCTCCATACCTGGTCAAACAAGTCAGTGCCATCTATCCCAGCTGCCTTCATCAGCTCCTCTTCTCCACCGGGGTGGTAGTCCATGTAGGGGGTCACATTGTAAACCATACCTGAAAACAGAGAAAAAAAGAGCTTCATGTACATCATGTTCTATTGTCCTCCGCTAACAAAGACTGATACCAGCACAGACACTAATATGAGATGATGGAATTAAGACTATTTACAATTTGAAGAGGGAGTCTGTGGCAATCAAATGATTATTTATCAGAGCAGAAAATTCATGTAACTGCCAGTAAACAGGCCATCATACAGACAAAACACTACTGTACGTGTTTCAGAGTAAGCAGTTTGGTACACTGTTAAGACCTCACACACACCAGGATTACTCCAAACTGGTGGACCACATAAGACCATTGCTGCAAATGCATTAGCCTCATGGTAAATCTTGATTTTTGAAAATGCTACACCTTTCCTCCGAAAGCATTTTGACCTTTTGTACCTGCATTCACACACTTCTCATACACAGGGGACGTGAATTTAAGTCTGTGAGGGGTTTACTTCGGTCTAGTGTCGATATTCAAGACAAAGTGGGATCGAGTACCATCAAGCTGACATCAAGTACTCCCCAACTGGCTAAATGCTGCAGCTCCAGTGCAGGTTACTGATCTGCTTCTGTGCCACAGCAGACCAGCACACAGGCTCACCTCGAATGCAGGTCCAGCAGTCATCTCTTGTGTTGTGTTTCTGCAGCTCTGCCTGGGTGACTTCAATCAGACGCCCTCTGAGCCCAGTCAGATCTTTTCCACTCTTGGAGAACCGAATCCAGTCCATTAGACTGTGCCCAGGCTTCAAGGCCACCTAATGAGGAGAGAGTCATGTAACAGTTCTTAATCCCTTCCTGTGTGAAGGGGTGTTCTCACCAAACAGGAGTATCATCTAGAGTCCCTGTGGCTACAGACTACTGTAAAAACACCAGTTATTGATGTTGCTAGCATTTCAAATGAACACATACTATAACGTTGAATAAGTTATGTGTATACCGAAATGAAGACTGGCTGTAACGGGTTTAACTAGACAGGAACCTCACTATTATTATTGGGTAGTTGTGTGCTTCTGTCTCTCTAAAACAGCTGTAAAGCATCAGTTTTTAAAAACAGTTAGGTGTACTCTGTACAGAGAGGAAAACAGAGTGGTATCTGTCCTTGGTAGTGTTACCTTGTTCCTCCCGGACAGGCCGGACGGAGCAACCCGCTGCTGGGAACTCGGTGCTGGGAACGACTGGGTCGGAACGTTCAACATGTTGTGAACGCTTCGGAGGCAGCCCCAGTTTCGAAGAAAACCTACTTCACCAACAGCAGTTTACCACAATAACACATTAACAACAGTCTTGTAGTCACACTGGCTGCTAGGCGTAACTGGAACAAGTTCCTTCCTCGTTGAAACACATCTCTGTTAAACTGTGTTAGGCAATGCTGCTCAGGTAAACGGCTAAGCTAGGCTAACGAGACATTAACGCTGTGTGCTGACTGCCTCACTAATTGACGACTACATATCGTCACAATAAATTCTGTTCAAAGTTTTTTATCTGCTAATCAATAATTAAAAAGAGAACTGATTGGTTTCTCACGATTTAGTGGTTGAACGAGGTAAACCCAGCCTATGTTGTTACGCTACCATGTAAAAACTACAATAATTGTCGCACACTTTGACAATAAGTCAACAAATGACGTCACCAAGTTGCGACAGTACTCAGTTTCCCTCTACTGTTCGTTTTATGTATTGCCAATAATGTCAGTATTTGCAAAAGCATAAAGAAACGATTAAAGTAATGTGAGTTGCTTTAGGAACGTGGTCTGTTTTTATCCCGCTGATATTCTGACATAACACAGGAGGAGAAAGAGGTATAATTAATAACAAAGATAACGTTCAGATGTGCCAGTTTCTGCGCGCTAGGAGACGATTGTGCATGCTGGCTCGCATGGTTGACACGCTTTTGAAATAGCCAGTATTCATTACACCTGTGCTTTCAATTCGAACTGAGATGAAAAATGCCGATAACCCACCTGATATTACACTGTTGAGAAAAGTGGTGAAAGATGAACCACTTCGTCCTCTGCTTGATACACTCTCACTGTCATCGCTGTCATCGTCT
The DNA here is from genome assembly GCA_037975065.1 of Chaetodon trifasciatus. Lineage (NCBI taxonomy): Eukaryota > Metazoa > Chordata > Actinopteri > Chaetodontiformes > Chaetodontidae > Chaetodon > Chaetodon trifasciatus. Next base: position 13,891,662 of record JBBMOE010000005.1, read on the forward strand.
TGTGAATCTTTATCTGACATTGTGAAAACATGGTATGACACACAGCTCTGATGTTTTCATTTACAGTTGTAGCACAGTGTACTTCTGACTTTCATCAGAGCAACTGGAGGGTTTGCTTTGGAAAGGCTAATCTGCTAAGAGGATTCCAGGACAAGAGTTCAGACTTCAAAATAAAGGTCCGTGTGCACCTCGTGAAGACTTGGCAGAGCCTCTGTATCATGCTTATGAACTGAGAGGAGCTTTGTTTGGAGGCATGAATATCTATCTGACTGTGCCCAGGCTTCAGGGAAAGGGCAGTCTATACCCTTCTTGTGGGAAAGCCAAAATTAAGACACAGCAGCAACACCCAGAGTTCATATGGCCACAGACTACTGCTAACATTTATCAGATATTTTGAATTCATTGTAGGAAAAGTACAGGTGGGAACAAAACATTAATGATGGCTCTGTTTCATTTAGTGTCCCAGTAAGTTATGACAGTGATCCTGGGCCCTGGAAGTGGCTCACCTAAACAGATTACAGTTATTAATGTCATTAATGACAACTGTGCTATTCCTGCAGTGAAAAAGGTTCATGCATAATGTCACAGACAGAAATGGAAGTCTCTACTGTCTCATTGATTTGCTTGGATAAAACAATGCAAAAATTAGAACAAAAAAGCAAAAGTCAACATTAATTATCGTAGAGAGAGCTTATTTGATTTCTTGTGATTGTGATTGGCAGCAGTAGTTGCAGAGAGGCCGCCAGGTGAGCTATGAACTCCATAGCTCTTGTGGGACACAACGGGGTCATCAAAATCCCACATCATGAGGTATCTTTCCTGAGGTCTTGAAAGGGCTGGAGGCATTGGATTTGATTGTACCATGTTAACTATTCCTGAGGCAGAGCTGCTTGGAGTTAAGACCAGAAGGCTGGCAGTACCTGTCATAGCAGCAAACAGTTGTACCAGAGAACCCACAGGTGGACACCAGAACCGTCAAGCTGATGAGGAAGGCCTTTTAAAGTCTGTGCAAGCAGGGAACTCCTAAATCAGCAGGCAGGTATTGACAGGTGAAAGGGACTGTCAGTTCGGTGCCTGTCATGGCCTTTCAGTTGAACTCAAAGAAGTTCTGGTAAACCATGGGATGATGGAGAGTTTCATTCATTTATTCATTCTGAGCAGAATCACCTTTTCTAGATAGCAGCAGATATTTGAATTAACACACTGTGTTATGTTCATTTATTCAAACTGTCAGCAGTAATTTCTGTTAGATGATTTCTAAAACTTTTTTTTTTTTTTCAGAAACTGGGAAAAATGTATGACTTCATGAGTTTATTTAGATGTCGGTTTTACAGGATTTCACAGGATCACATTTTATCCAGTAGGAATTTATCAATGCACCAGTAATTGTCATCGTTCATATAATCACTTTACTCCTAGCTGCATCTGTTTTTGCTTCATTCTTTAAGTCTTCATAATTTGACAGTTTTATTGGTTATTGTTACTTTTTTGTACTAATAGTCTGCTTGTTTTCTGCTGTACTGAAATTGCTGCTACAATCAATGAGAACTCAATGTAGATCAAACAGGATTACGTCTACAGCATGCTTTCCTACATGGTTGTCTATGAAGCTCCCTGCAGATGGCAGCAAAGATCAACAATACTGATTCAATGGCATGTAACGTTTCTTGGTTTAATTTGTTTTGATCTTGATTGTCTTTGATAACACGGTGATGTATGAGCACAGATGAGCAAGCTCTAGGTTATGTCCAGTTAAAATACACACATAGACAGTTATATTTTAACGTATGTGTTACACATGGGAACTAAATGCCCTTTCAGTGGTTCCTAATAAATCTAAAAGCATCATGTTTGTTAGTGCCTACAGAGCTGCATTCTACCACTATCCTCCTCATGCCACTGCCTGCCTACTCTTGTATTCTGCCTCTTTTACTCTCTGTTTTTTGTTACTCAACCCATCTTTTCCTCTCCCCCTGTAGATTTAGCACAGGGACACATAATTATTATTTCAAAACCATTTGCCAGATCATTACCAACTAATCCCATGTTTGGTCTGATGAGTCACGCGCCTCATTTGCCATGGTGAGGGGCAGCTTGGGGCCCTTTCACAAACACTGGCCAAGGACCACCGGCCTGTCCTGTGGGGCCACCAGACTGCTGGGACTGGGGTTGGGGGTGGGGTGTTCGTTTGGGACAAGCAGGGATCACAAGACACAGAGTGTAAATCAGAGGATACAGTGTTAAGTGTGAATTTAGACAAGTTTTGGAATTATTATTTAGATTTGTGTTTGCCTGAAAAGCCTGTATCCACTATGAACTGTCATCATTATCTTGAATGAAGCATTGCACTTAAGCAGTCATGAGGTGGTGATAAAAGCCCTTTCATTCTTTTTTCCCCTTGCATGCCCTCTCTTCATACAAGCCACACTAGTTTACACTGTTCACCAGATATACACTACAGAATGGCTTATTTTCCCTCTATAGCAATAAAAAGGGGACAGATAGGATGTGTAGAAGAAGTGTATTGCAGCTTGTGCTACATTCTAAAAGATCTTCATCTAAGTTTATTGATTCTTGAACTCATATTTTCGGAAAACAAGTTTAAAAAACTCAGGCAGTGATTGTGTGTGAGCATTTATAACTGATAGATAAAAGACAGAAGAAAGACCAAAATAAAATACATGAAAAAATGGCTAAGTGGAGAAATAATGTTATAACAACACTGAAGCTGGCACCATCCAAGGCATAACTCTGATATGACACGTTCTCATACCTAAACGACTGAAAAGGTCCATTGCCAGTGACTCCCAAAATGACATATTTGACAGACAGTTTCGGTAAAAAACATAAGTGTTATATACATTAAGTAACTTAAGTGTGTTATGCAAGTTGGAATAAGACAAGCTGATTTTCGGTTTCACACGGACACAAGCAGCAGTTTCCTGGTTGAAAGTCCTCTGTCTGTTTGACCTTTCCACCCACCACACCATCACCATGTGTGGACTTTCTTGCCTTTTATACTACATCACCAGACTTCCTACTTTGCTTCCATCATAGTTAGTACGAATACTAGAGGTTGTAGTTTAACAATAAATAGAAAAGTAAAAGCAAATAGAGGTCATAATAACCTACTTGCACAGACAATGCATAAGGCCATGTTTCTGGAGAGGACAGGCTAGTGATGCCACCATGTTTACTTCTCATCTGATTGCCTCTGATGCAGGGATGAGACTAATTTCTCCTAAATCTTTGACCACATCCATCTCCATATATTGTATAGTGTTGAGCAGGTAAGAGGTAGCTCATCTAGGCACATCTTTCACATTCATTTCATCAACAAATTGCTACAAATGTTGTAGTATTAGAGGCCAGTGCTGTCGTTGGATTTTTGTATGCAGGTATATACAATATATTGTCTACCTGGATTAAAGCTGCATTAGTATATACAAAAGATTGAGTTTAGGTTTGTCCTGACTTGAATTTCCAATTAAAAGCATGTTGAACATATCAATTTGTATGGTAACCTAGTAAATTAACAATGGCTTCCTTTGACTTCCTGCAGGACTCTCCATCTGTGCCAGGACTTTCCATTGTGGCTGTGAACACGGGCAACACGAGAAACACTTGGTTCTTAGCAAAAGCAATCCATTAACCATTAATGTCCATCTGTTTCTTCCTCTATGTGTTCAAGTCCTATTGCCAGTGTCTTCTCATAAACATTCTCACCTAGTGGACTGTTTATTGTGGTTGCTGGCAGTTATTTCCCAGCAGCACACTGGTTGTCAATGCATGCATACTGCCATATGGTTGTCTGTGTGGTGTACCAGTCTGTGTTTCCTTCACTGGGTCAGTTGACCAGACAGTGCGTGATGCCACAGCACAAGGAGTTTCCATGGCAACGCACAAGGCATTTTGATCAACAAATGGCTTTGGCAACCATTTTCTTCAACATGCACACTTTTTGTGTCACTCCATCACTCTTAATAATTGCCAAACACATCAGTTGTTATGGCTTGTGTGCACAAATGCTCATATTTCTTGTCAAAATCTTACTGATTACAGGAGAAAGACAGATATTTTGTCATCTATGTATATGCCATCCTGGTTTCATACTACAATACAGCTATTGATGGTAGGTTTGGACTGAGGTACCAATTCGTGGATACATCAGGATGAAGATACTGTTGGCTTACAACTGAAGTGATGGGTTGAAAAAAATGCCCTAAATATCAATATGTAGACATGAAGATTTGAGTTTGAAGAATTTAATACTGTGTCACATCAATCCTAGAAGAAAACTTAATAAAATCATCAATTAAGATTAAGCAAAAAGATGATGATTTGCAATGATCAACTCAGATGCTTGGTGTGACTGTGTGTCTAGTCCAATCTCATCTGATGTTGTTGAGATATTATCTGACGTAATGCACTGCATTTTTTTTTTTAAGCTGTATTCATTGATTTTTTTGGGGGTATTCTGTGGCTGATACATTTGGTAACGGTTGCTAAGTTAATCTCTCTGCTGTTTGGTGCAGGACAAGTAGCTTAAAATGGGTTTATATGTTATTTTCACTAAAATCAGCTGTCTGTCGCTGTGTCCAATCATCTGTAGAGCTGAGGGAGCTGTGTAGTTGATTAATAATTATCTGTGGGTTCATCACAATTTTCACGTTACACATAGTCATTTAATCCACTGTCCATACAATAATATTCATTAGAGCAGCCTTAAATATCTAATCAGAGAACTCCTTCCAGGGTCATTTCAGAGGACTCCTCAACAATATGTAAAAGTCTCGGAAGAAGCACTGCTTCCCAGCTTTTACTGGCTGTCCTACTGACCCTTCACCTCTGACCCCAGCTCAGGGGCTCCTTCATCATTGAACCACTCCATTCTACCTCAAAGGTTTGAGGTGATTCAGCTCAGCCTGATTGGCTGTGTCTAATTCAGATCCATGTTCATAGCAGGTCAGCAACCAATAAATCACTCAGACAACTCATTTTGAGTTTTTTATTCATTGTCCAATTTTATTTGGCCATCATTTGCTGACTGTGTTATGTAATTATCTAACAAAAAATTAGAATGTTTTGCAGTGACCCTTTAATGACATTAAGCTGATCTTGCTAAGTGCTGCATTGTCCATTTGTGAATATCTAAATACTCATCGTGTCTTGTAGTTTTAAAAATGTTGTGTGAATGTTGTGTGTCTCTTGCTTCATCAGTCAAATAGCATCTAAAGGCCAAGAATTTGTCTGCGTATGTCTCCTGAGACCGTACAACACAACTGCCGTGGCAATTTCCCATTCACCATGGTGGGCCTGTGGGGGGGGGGTACTGTCAGTGTGAGGGCTATATGATCGACCCTGTAGAGAAACTCTCAGCAGGACAAAACTAACTGACAGCCCATTAGACCTGTGGCAGGGCATAGCCTGCCTGTCAAAGCAGGCTTCAGTTTCAAGAATGTCCTCGGGGTGAGAAGTTTAGTGGCGGCTGAAGCTACAAAAATATCCAGAGGTGAAAGTGTTTGACTGTAGCTCTTCCACTTGCAAGAGCTTAAAAATTCAATTAATAATGAACTTACTTGTACAGCACTTCTCAAAACTGTGGCCACACAGAGAAAAAAAAAAGGTACAGGAAAAAATATCGATAGAGTTCTTCAGATGCACTAGATAATATAAAAATCGAAGAAGAAAAAAAAGCTCTTTAATCCATGCATGCATACATATGTCAAAACTGTGCTTGGATCCTGCTTATCGCCACTTGCAGCAGTATTGTTTGACCACAGGTGCCCTGTGAGGTCCAGCCTCCTTATAAATAGATTAAGATTAGTATTCATTCGTCTTGACAAAGACAATGAGCAGAAGACAATGCAGTTGACACTAAATACTGTCCTCCATAATGAGTCCGACCTTTGATAGCTTCTTAAATGTTCAGCACTTTGTGATAATTAATGGAAGTAGCATGCTTGTACTAATTGCTTCGTGCCTTGTTGCTGACAGTCCTAATAAAGTAGAACAGGGTTTATTAATTACAGCTGATTGGGTGCTAATGATATCACATGCAGCCCTGGGAGGTCAGGCCAGACAGCTAATCTTCATTGGACAGGTAAAGGTCTACTTTTGGCAGAGTCCACTTTCACATTTAACAACTTTATTTGGTGGAAGTTTCAGGAAAAAGAAAAGTTTTAATGTGGATGATAGAAGCTTTTTCTTTATAATTTTCCCAGCGCTGATCAACCTACTTGTTTAACGATATCATATGCTGACATTAAGCAGAAGGGCAAGATCAAGCCTTTTTAGGGCCCTAGACAGATTTTGGAAGTCCACTTCTGTCTAGTCTTTTATTAAAAAAGTAACACAGAATACATAAATATACACAGAAATACATGGATTTAACCACAACCAACTTGATGTTGTTCAATGTAATAATAAAAAAATCTGCATTTTTGTCTCTATTACATGATCAACACTGAAAAATAAGAAGAAGTTTAAAAAAAAAATGCTAAAAAAAAAAAAAACAAAAACAGATTAATGGATCTATCTCTAACTTTGCTGAGACAGAGCTCCATCAATTTGTTTTGGTCATACAGCCCACAGCTTAACTGTTTTGGTTTTGTCTCATCACTCTCATCAACCTCTTTTCCAACAGCAGGCAACTGTTTTCAGCCCTGATAAACCCACTGTGCACAACCTGATCAGCACCAAACAGCAGGCAGGCACAGTTAACAACTAGCTGGTTAACACAGTGAAGCATTTAGCAGCTAAAGAGCCAAACATTTCCCTCAGGAGTTGGTGCAGACCAAAACAGAGCTAAACTGGAGAGAAATTGGACTTAAATTTATCAAGTGGAGATAAACACCACTCCAAATAAATGCTAGTGTTACTGTGTCTGCTGGATATCTAAATAGGCAACTATTTGCTAACAAGTTCACCATATTCACTATACACTTCTATAACTGTACTTGAAGTCTAAACCCATGTGCAATTCTCTATTCCCTGTACAATTTAAAAAATTTTCCATTAGACATAAGGTTTTATATATTGCTACATACTACTACACTGTACTCCCCTGTATAGAATGTATATATGCAGAGTTTTTTATTTTTATTATTCTATTTTCTGTTTTATTCCTTTGTATGTCTTTTTAAACTTTTTGATACTACTGCTGCTGCCTGTAACACCCAAATTTCCCGTATGGCGGGATTAATAAAGTGTTATCTTATCTTATCTTATCTTATCTTATCTTATCTATCGTATATAAGGTGTTTACTTCTTGTGCTGCTGCCCCCAAAAGACCTTTTATTTGTAAAGACTGAGCAACACAGAAAAAAACACTTTTCAATAAGACTGAGTTGTGTGATTTTTTGCACCAGCAAAAAGGTTTAATCAAACCCACTGGCCTCCAACACAATTTAAACTGACCCTGATGTCTTACAAACCCATTTCAGAGATATAAGCTGATCTCTGGTCACACCAAACCAAAATTATTCTCCACTGATGCTTCAACCAACTGCAACAAAACAGAAAACACCTGAGGCACAGCGATTTATTTTCTTCAGGTTTGGAATGATTGCATTTCAGAACGAGGAGAAGTTTACTCTGAAATGCTGCGAAGATGCATACTTTGAAATGTCTAAATGTCATGATAAACAGTTGTTTCAAGTTATCTACTGCTCTTACACTGGATGTAAACTACATGTTCTGGAAGCTTTAGAAAAATAATTACAATAACCATTTTTCTTACATCATTATGAGGTCATTACAGAATGTTCTGTTTACTTGAACTCCATGCATCCAACCCAACACATTGTATGACCTTTTGCATGTGTTTATTGTATTATGCGGTAACCATCATAAACTAACAATGGCCTCATAATGAACTGAATACATAAAGGGACATATTAAGTGTTGCTAGATTACAGTCATCATAGAGGAGTTGGAGTTGTAACTGTGCTGAGACTCTAAACTCTGTGCTGTGCTTTCTTTCCCTTTTGTTACAGATGCCTCATACTGCAGATTCTGTGAGTAATAAATTCTGTTTGACTCTGATAACAGCGAGGCCCATGTTTACCAACAACTGATGGTGAAATTTCCCACCTTTCAAAGGTAAATATGTACTCTCCCACACACTCACTATCACAGAGTGAGATAAAGAGGGGTAAAGAGAGACTGATAATGACTTCGAGACAGAGAGGCCAGATTTGGGGTGTAAACAGTGGTTGAATAAGCTGACAGTGTGAGCACAGCTGATAGTGTTTAAGTCACACTGTCTACCCTGTCGTAGGTTCTACATTGTTCTCGGCTGCCTCTGGCTGTGTTTTACGCCGTAATTAAGTTTATTTCACTTGTAGACACCCACGTGCTATGCATTCCGGAATGCATAGCATCTGCTTGGTACTCACCTTCTCCCTTATCCAAAACTGCAAGAGATGTGGTTGTTTTCATGTAATTGTACTTCCTGAAATCAGTTGCCCTATATGTTCATATTCTGTTTTGTTTCTCTGTGTGACTGATCTTTTTGCCTATAGCTGTTTCAAGACACCTTATGAATGTGCAGGTCTTAACATCCAGTGGCTCTTTCAGGGTAAAACTCTTCCAGCCCACACATTCAATTTACTCATCTGCTTTTATCTGGAAGTTAGCATGATAAGTGACCCAAGGGAAGTGTGGAGCAAAAACATCATAGCAAAAGCTGTTATAAGTCAACGTTTTCCTCAGTTGATTCCCTCAGATGGCACAAAACACTTCAACAAAATCAACCCATCCTCTCCAGAAAAATGCCCACATAGGTTGACTGTGCAAACAGGTTATTCCGGTCCACTTTATGTAGTATAAAGAGCAAGAAAGCCCAAGTATGGAGGATGGTGGGGAGGGTTGATGGATCAAACAAAAATAACTTCCTCAAAGGAGACCACTGCTTGTGTCCCTTGTGAAACCTGAAGTCAACACTTATGCACTGTACCTCAGTTACATCACATGCTTATTTTAAATCATGATCTTTTCGTTAACCTAAGTACTTTTAAGTACTTTTGGTGCCTAATATATTGTATATATTGCGTTTTGGGAGTCCCTTGCATTCAACCTATTCAGTTTCGTAGGTATGAGGATGTGTTGAGCAAAACATGTAATAAAAATCTGACCATAAAGACCTTAGACCTTTCTGGTACACAACAAGTCTCGATTGTTTGCTATTGACATCCCAAAAGACTGATCTGATACTTTCATCATTAGGAGTGCGTTGTTTGTCAGGACCTTCAAAAAAAGTAATAAATGGCCACAACAAAAACTGTACATATGACAATTTCCTGATCTGATCCTGATTAGCCACCACAGTCCTCGAGGTTTGGATGGGTTTCGGCACCTAAAACTGTTTGGTTAGGGTTAGAGAAATATCACAATTAAAAGAAACCATCTTGACTGTTGGACAGGAAAATGAATTTTGGTTCAACATGTCCAAGTCACACACTTGGTTGACTCTATCCATCCATTTCTTCCATATTAAAGAACTGCAAAAACATGTTGTTTTTAGGCTGGCAAACGACAAATGTTGACATTTGTCTTTTGGGGCCAAGTCTGACACTAGAAAACATAACTTTACATACCATTAGCAGTCATTATATCTAAAACTACAAGATGGAAGAAAGCACTTCTCAGAAAGAAGAAAAAAAAAAAAAGGTCCACAACCCACTTTCCAATAAAGTTGGGATGATGTGCAAAGCAGAATGAAAATTAAAAATTAAACAGAAATTAAAAACACAAATTAAACAGAATGTCACAAATTCATAATCCTTTTTGACATCAGTCAATCAGTACAAAGAGAATCTATTTAGTGTTTTTCCTCAGCGGCTTCATTGATTGTTGTAAATATAGAACTTGATGCAGCAACATGTTTCCAACAAGTTGGGACAGGAGCAACTAAAGACTGGGAAAGATGTGGAATGCTCCAAAAACACCTGTTTGGAACATTCCATAGGTTAACAGGTTCATTGGTAACAGGTGAGAGTATCATGATTGGGTCTGAAAAGGCATCCTGGAAAGGCTCACTGGTTCACAAGCGAGGATGGAGGATGGAGTGAGGTTCACCACTTTGTGAACACATGATGGTATGAAGGATATTAATACAGGGACTCAGGAACATTTCGTTAAACTGCTGTCAGTAAACACAGTTTGTTTTTATTTATGTTTTACATAGCGTCCCACCTTTTTGGAATTACAGTTGTAAAAACAAATCCTACTACACTGATTTACCCTGGCTACCAAACTGTTGGGAGTCTCATAATCACAACTCAAACATGGCCTCAGAGGTCAGCAAATTGGATGACATGTCTTAAATCAGCTTGTCAGAGCCATGTAAATGAAACCAGTCTGTCCTCATTGAAGTGCCGTGGATGAGTAGAGACTATCATCCCTTGATAAAAGTGTGTACTCAGAACATTAAAACATCATCATCACCACAGCATCCACAGCCTTCTCAAAGGAATGCAGTGAAAAGATATGAGCAAACATAGAAATCACTTGTCTTATTATGCATTTGCAAGTTTCACTGAACCAAAAAATTTGAATTTCCAGTAGGAACACAAATAGCAACACAGCCTATAGTTGTTGGTTGCTGGATTTCATCTGTGCCACTTTTTGCATTCACCCCAAAAATCTCCAATTCAGGGATAAAAAAGATTATTTTAACTTGGATATTCTGTTTCCTCAACAACAAATCATCCGTCATTGTGACAGCTACAAGACCACAAAAGAGGATGTGGTATCACCTCAAGAGAGAAGTACAGAACTTGCTGAGCTAGGGTCAGAGAAAATGTTGCCGTGTTGACCTCACATAGGACTTTATGAGGCATCCACCTATGCCACTGCCTTGCCACTGCTTGTTTGTTGGTTTAGAAAACAATGTCTTAACACACAGGCTAGTGTGAATGTACTGCTTGGACTCAGATTAAGAACTGTCAAAGATTTTGTTTTGGATGGAGTTCCTTCAGACTAATGTCAATCTATACTCTGGGCAGGTTTTCTGTGTGTTTGGAAAAGCAACCATTCCCAAACTTAAAATCATTGAATTGATTAAGCCTCCTGTGGTCTTCATTTTATGTTAACTAGCTTTGTCTTCCCGGTCGGAATTGACCGTTCCTTTCTATCTGATTATAAATCCATGGAAAAAAAATAAAATTCCTGCCTTCTTGAAGTTAGCGGCTAACAGTAGCATGAACAGAAACCTGAAGTTCCAGTTACTCATTTTAATCAGTCCATCTGTGGACAAGCTTGACAAAGCAGGAACACTAAGTGTCACCTTCTCAGGTGCTTTTTCATGCTCAGGGAGCAGTGGGAGACAAACCTGGAACACTGACCCCTACTGGTCTTTCAAAGTAACAGTATGAGGGAAACAGTCTGCTGACATTAGAATAAAACAACCATTATTCTTAAAACTATTCGACTATCATTTATATAATAAAAATGCACCATGAGACTAAGTGAAATCACTTAAATTTGCATGGAGTTATTAATTATTAGTTATTAATGAAGCTCATAAAATTATTCTCAGCTGATGTTTCTGACAACCTACAACATGAAATCACCGAGCTGCAAAGCAACAACCTGCTTAAAGCTACAAACAACTGCAATGACGTTTGCATCTCTGTTTGAACAACCTACGAATGGGAGCAGCTCTGCTCAACACTGACTGAGCCAATGCTGGAAAACCAGCTCCGAGTAGCATCATCATCATCATCATCATCATCATCATCATTGCCAAAGAGAAGCGGTTCAGGCATCGTGGAGGTTAGCGTGTTCAATAATTTGGTATTGCCCGTGATGTATGTTATAAAACTTGAAGTGGCCCTGATAGGAAAAATGTTCTCCGCCCCGGCTGCATGATGGCAGAAGTAAGGGACCTCTAAACCATCTGTGACCAAACTGCATGTTGTGGTCTCAATTTTGTGCACTGTTTGTCTTTTGCCCTGCCTGTGTTTGTCCTCCTCCTTCTGTTTTCTCCCTTCTCCTCTCGCTCTCCTTCTCTGCAGCACTGGAGTGTGGAAGGAGGCGGGTTCGATCTCTGGGCCACTTTTGAGACACACCTGAGCGGCATCAGCTCATCAGCCACTGGCTACTTCAGCCAGCTATTCTACCTGCTCAGTGCCGAAGATTTTCCTTGTCTTGCTCTCACGTGTCTCGCCACGCTGTGAGCCTTGTCTCCTTCCGCGCTTCCAGCTCCAGAGTCTTCCTGAGTCGTTTAGTGAATTGTTCTTTCATAGTTTTTCCCTGTGAAGGTGATTTTGGTTTCTAGTGATTTTCAAGTTTTTCCCATTTTGGTGATTTTGAATTTTTCTACATTTTTCTCGTTTAGGCTTGCAGCATAGCATTTTTGTTCTTTGTCTATTACAGTCTATATTGCCTTTTTCCCCTAGTGGACATTAAACACAAATGTCGCCTGAACTCACAAACGGAATCAAAGTTTATCTATAAATTCATAAATAATCATTTTAGAAAGGCTGAGCTCCTCTGGGGCCCCTGGAGGCCGAGGGCAGATTCTGTCCTCGGCAGTATGAACATGTGGTTGTTTCCTCTGATGCCTCTTCTTCCTTTTTGAAGTTCTGCATCTCTTTTCTATAAAAGGTCTCTTGGTGTATCTGCAGTTCAGGTCGCTGGTTCTGCCCAGCGCTTCCCTTCAGTGCCTTCATCGTTCAGGAAGATGAAGATTTGATCTGTTTTGATTTTTGTGTCATTTTGCCTTTTGCACTTTGTAGCTGTGGCAGTGTTTCCCTGCAGACAGGGAAAAGGAAAAAATATCCTGTGTGATCAAGTTTTAACTTTAGTTTCCTGCACTGCTGCTTCCTTTTTACGGCCTTCAGTGTGCGTCCGTGTTCACTCAATTCAAAAGTGTTTGTCCAAAACCAAATAAATCTCCGGCTGATTCGGTTTCATCCCGGCTAAGCTCTGATCCAGTTCAGGAAAAGGAGTTTTAAAACACTCAATCAGGTGAAACGTCACAGAGAGCTTCATGTTTTTCATCACTATCACTAGTCTTTCTCATGTAATCTTTCTCATATCATGTTTCTCATTTTGGAATTTCCATCCTGACAACAGCTTGAGTCCTGTTCTGACAGATGTGAACATGATGCAGGTTCACACTATTTTTAGTCTGCAGATTCTATTGTTGGATTTGATCTTTGGTTAAAATGAGGATCCATTTCTGTCCGATTGTTTGTGTGAAATTAACTGAAATAAAATGATGAAATAAAATAGCATCTCTGCTGCTTTGGTCCTCTGCCTGGAGTGTAAGCACAATACGTGATGTGTTCATGATCATGGCGGAGACTCACACTTCACAAACATCCTTCACATATGCAGAATGACAGTCGTGTCAGCTGCTAACCAGGCTTGCAAGCTGCCCTGCATTAATGACCCCAACCCCACCTTTTTATCCACAATACATATGTTTATTTTAAAATTCTATTCTATTCTATCTACACTCACTCTACAAATCATCCCAGCTCAAGGCAGCAAAGGAAGCAAATGCCAGCCTTGAAAAGCAGATCAAGGCGCTGAAGATGGAGCTCTTTTCAGAAAAGCAGTTCCGTACAGCGGCTGAAGACAAACTTGAGATGTGCACTTTGAGGCTGAAGAAGCAGCTTTCAGACATAGACGGTGCAGTTTGAGGCTGATGATCTCGATCAGCTGACCAAGGCCCTTTTAATCAAACTGAAGCACACAAGGGAAGCAAAGGACAGCCTTGAAAACGAGCTCAGGTTAGCGAAGTTGGATCGCATTGCCGATAAGATCACAAAGAAAGCAGACGCCAGCCTTAAACAGCAGATCAAGGCATTGAAGGTTGCGCTCCTTACGGAAAAGCAGTCCTGTGCAGTGGCTGAAGACAAACTTGAGATGAGCACTTGGAGTCTGAAGTCACAGCTTGAGGCTGATGATCCCGATCATCTGACCAAGGCCATTTCAATCAAACTGATGCACATGAGGGAAGCGAAGGACAGCCTTGAAATTTGAGCTTAAGGCAGCAAAGGTGGAGCTCTACCAAAAAGCGCTGAAGGAAGCAAACGCCAGACTTGAAAAGCAGATCAAGGCAGCAAAGAGGGAGCCCCTTGCCGACAAGCGCCTGACGAAAGCAAATGCCAGACTTGAAAAGCAGATCAAAAAATTGGAGGTGGAGCTTCTTGCCGAAAAGCAGATCAAGGTGTTGGAGGTGGAGCTCCTTGCCAAAAAGCACGCAAAGGAAGCAAACACCAGACTTGAAAAGCAGATCAAGGCATTGAAGGTCGAACTCCTTACAGAGAAGCAGTTCCGTACAGCGGCTGAAGACTAACTTGAAATGAGCACTTTGAGGCTGAAGAAGCAGCTTTCAGACATAGACGCTGTACAGCAAAAGGCTGATTATGTTGATTAACTTGATCAGCTGAACAAGGTCCTTTCAATGAAACTGGAGCACACGAGGGAAGTGATAGACAGCCTTGAAAATGAGCTCAAGGCAGCGAAGGTAGAGCTCCTTGCCAAAAAGCACACAAAGGAAGCAAACGCCAGCCTTGAAAAGCAGATCAAGGCGTTGAAGGTGGAGCTCCTTACCAAAAAGCAGTTTCGTACAGCGGCTGAAGACAAACTTGAGATGAGCACTCAAAGTCTGAAGGCACAGCTTTCAGACAAAGACGCTGCACAGGAATTCCTCTTTCAGACCATCACCGGCCTTCAGCACATGATGCAAGACAAGGGGCAGCAGTGGGAGATGATGGAGAGCTCCATGAGGTCGCGGGTGGAAGAGCTTGAGAGCCATGTTGCCAAGAAGCAGAAGAACAACAACAAGAAGTGGTGGAGAATCTTCAAACGGCTGGCTCCGGAAGCTCAGAAAGAGTGAGACTGAAATGTCTTTACTTTTTGCAGCAACACAATCAGCTGCACAAAAATCAAAAAATTCCAAAATAATAATAAAAAACTAAAAAGAACAAAAATCAAATCAAAATAAGCAGAAATAATGTTTGTTTGTTGGTCGGTTGATAAATTTTTAACTGTAAAACGTTGGTGTAATGTTCAAAGATTTGTTCGATCGAGATACGAAGGCACAGACACTGAGGAGTTCTCGTCTGCAGTCTACAGCCTGCGCATTTCTGCTCATCCAAAGAAAACCTTGAATGAAAAGCAGCTTTTCTTTCAGCAACATTTCACAGGTGAACTACGAGTCAGAGGTGGTTTAAAAGTTTAAGGCCAAGCAGCTTCATTTGGTGTCACAGCAGAGAGAAAAGAGCGCAAAGCTGGTTGAAGGATTCAGCTTCCCTCACACACAGTTAGTCTCTACAAACGCAGCACGCTGGTGGCTGTTGTCCGTTCCTGTGTCATCATGACGCGTTCGAGGCCGGATGGTTGTGTGCACACACAAGGCTGGGACAGACGGCTGGTCAGGCTGCGTATGATGGTAACAATAAGACGACATGACAGTCAGTCAGGGTGCCACTTTACCGATTTAGGAACACAAGAAACCACATTGATAATGCAAATGTATTCAATGTACTTAATTATATGAACAGCAAGTGTACACCGAACAAAATTTCAACTGCAGCAGGCTCAGCATAGGGTAGAAAATATTTATATCGCCTCACAGCTAGAAGGTCCCAGGTTCGATTCCAACTATGGGCGCCGGGGGCGTGTCCTCCACCATGCCTTCGGTGCCTGCTGCTCAAGGAAAAAGGGGCCTTTCTGTGTAGAGTTTCCGTGTTCCCCCCGTGTTCACCTGGGGTATCCTGTTTAAAAAAAAAAAACACTAAAAACATGCAAGAAGATCACCACCTGACTGATCCTGGTCCACTGCTGAGGAAGGACAACCAGGATGGGTTATGCAAATTTCAACAATTGCATGGCACGTTCGCATGTATGTTGTGTGACAAAAAAAGGGGATTGTCCCTCTGATTCTTCTAGTTTGTGTAAGTCTGTCTGCCTCGCCACATATCCCTGGTGTTGGCCACATTTCCCTGGTGCTGGAGGCGTCATTGAAAAATCCTGGATTTTTTGGCTGTGGGCATGTTTTGCTGGTCTGATGGCACTGTTCAAGTTGGCTCTCGCTGTTCTCAATGCCTCCGCATTTCCTGACTTGAAGGCTGAGTTCCGTGCCTTTAGCATTTTACGTACACCCACAGTCATCCGGGGTTTTTGGTTGGCCCGGGTGATGATGTTCTTCATGGTACTGACATTATCCACGCATTTATTGATGTAGGCTGACACAGACATGGCATACTCATCTATATTGGTGTGATCATTGTAGGTGGCAACTTCCTAAAACATGTCCCAGTCAGTACACTCAAAACAGTCCTGAAGTGCCTCCATAGCCCCATCAGACCACACCCTCAA
This sequence comes from Chaetodon trifasciatus, assembly GCA_037975065.1. Taxonomy (NCBI): domain Eukaryota; kingdom Metazoa; phylum Chordata; class Actinopteri; order Chaetodontiformes; family Chaetodontidae; genus Chaetodon; species Chaetodon trifasciatus. The sequence continues at coordinate 13,908,003 of JBBMOE010000005.1, forward strand.
CTGCCCCACTGAAGGTTTTTCTCTGATCAGCAGGGGCTTGTATGCAGGAATTAGCTTGACAGACAAATGGTCTGAAGAGCCAAGGTGGGGCGGGGGGCTGCTCTGAATGCATCTTTGATGTTTGTGTAGGCCTTGTCTAGTGTGTTCACTCCCCTGGTTGCACAATCCACATGCTGGTGGAAATGTGGGAGAACAGTCTTCAAGTTGGCCTGGTTAAAATCCCCAGCAACAACGAAGAAGCCCTCAGTGTGAGTGGATTGCAACTCACTGATAGTCCGGCAGAGAACACACATAGCCTCCTTTGTATTAGCACTGGGGGGGACATACACAGCATTGATGGAAACTAAAGTAAATTCCCAGGGCAGATAGAATGGTCTACAGAGTACAGTCAAAAGCTCAATGTCTGGTGAGCAATAGCTTGAGACATACTTAGCATTATAACACCAGTTGTTGTTGGTGTAGATACACAAACCACCCCCCCGGGATTTACCGCTGAGTACCTCAATGCTAATACCATTGTCCGGAATTGATGAGTTTAGCCATGTCTTTGTCAGAATTTTTGCGCTGCAGTTCCTCATCTCCTGTTTCGATGTTAGTTCCAACTGCAGATGATCTATTTTGTTGGGAAGGAATTATGACCCTTGTTTGTTGAGAGCATGAGGAAATAGTGGAATGCTGTTATAGAGAGATGTAATTCACAGTGGGAGGATGTCAGATGCACGGATGGCTCAACAAAACATTGGACTTCAACATTGGAGACTGCTGGTCATTTCCTGTTTCATACCCACACTCAATGTTGGTTTCTTGGTTAAGGTCCCATACTCTAACCAAGATGTTATTTGGCACATCTTTTATTCCAATTCAAGTACTGCATTGTTAAGGGAGAACATTCAAATTAAAAAGAGTATTGGCCGTTTCAATCCCAAACATACCTTACCTAATGTACCTAACTTGGTACTAATGGAGACATACTGGTTGATTCCTGGTTGATCAGCACCTGTATCTGAGTATTTAAGGCTGGTCTGTAAACAATGTTCTGGTGTGGCAGAGTGCCAACATGCCAAATGAACCATCTGGCAACATTCAGAGAAAGACATCCCCCTGGCTGCATCGTCCTTCCTTTTTCCCCATTATGTTCAGCTGTAAATGTCAATATCAAGGGGGGAGGGCAGATGATTTCATTCACCCCCCCCCCCCCCACACACACACACACACACACACACACACATATACACACACATGGACACATGCATACACATCCCCCCAACCACCCCAACACACACTTAGATGCACATCAATAACAAACCCATGCCTTACTAATCAGCTTAGCATTCTTTTGCTCTGCCTCTCACCCCACTCGTAGTGTAGGGCTGATATCTGATTATGTCAGGTCACTCATCCAGATGGACCCACATTCAGACACCCATCCGCCCCACCCTACACCACACCTGACCTGTGACCTCCTATGATGTTGCCTTGGAAACCTGTTCTGTGGAGATGAGTAGGAGAAGTGATGGAGAAGTGGGGAGAACCCATGAGGAAGCGGAAGGGGTGGAGGAGGTTGGGGGAGGTATCTGCGTTTGGTATTCCGGGCCAATCTCATGGCTGGTTCAGCTCCATGAATAGAGAGTGAGCTGGCTGTGGACGTCTCAACCCCCCTCCTCTCTCATCCCTCACTGTCTCTTCTCTGTTTCTTTTCTTGCGTACTCCACCTCTTTCATACTCCTCTGTCTGGTCTCTTTCTCTCTCCTTTTCTCAGCTCTGGTGTCAGACAGATGGTTCACAACACAAACATTTGTTTGAAGTTCAGACGGCACCCCTTGACACCCTAATAAATAAACTGGAGGAAGCAGGAGATTTTGTAAATAAGAGTCATTCTTTGTGAGTACAGATGCACTTATAAATTGCATGTATACATAATGATACTGGCTCCTTGCCGGTTTGGGACTGGTGCACTCTCACACTCTTAACAAAATGTTTACACACATAACATTATACGGCATTTTGAGAAAGTTCAATGAAAATACTGATATTACAACTTTAGTCTTGTTTTTTGTTCTTTTGACTATCATTTCTATTGATTCAAATAACCTTGCACTGATGTAATTAATCAGATCTGGGAAAACAGAAAAATCCAGCCTCAAGTCTGACAGGGCAAAAACCGTGATGATCACATAGGATACAAACAAGCCAGCAGTTTACCCAGATTGTCTAAACTGGTGATCCCATCTAGAGATAGTGTAGCTCAAGGTGTACAACCTTGAGCTACACTATTAGCTAATCAAAAAAACAAATACTCAGAGATTATGTTTTGGTACAGAGATAATGATAAATCCACATTGTTATTGTGAGCATGCTTTACTGATACTAACAAGGTATAATGCTTACCATGTTCACCATCTGAGTTTCACATATTATCATGTTAAAATTTGATAATTAGCACTAAACACAAAGAAATGTGAGGGAATGTGGGAATGTGGTGGGAATGTGAGTTGAGGGTATTGGGTTATAAACCAAAGCATTGGAGAAAGTTCGATAGCACTCAAAGGAAATTGAAGGGCTCACCTAAATTACTATAATATATCCTAAGCGAACCATGGGTTCAACTGAGAAACACAGGAATTGTATTTAACGTTATTTTAACTGTGTGTTTTTCCATCAATTTGCTCTAGATACTACAGTACCTGTTAACTTTGGTCACTGCTGTTATGCGAAAATCAAAATGCTTTGTTGTTACAACTGGGAACCAAACACAAGACTATAGTTGTCAAAGTTATGCAAAAGTGATCCTAGGTGCTAACTGATCCTTGTTGCTACAAGGGTTTCCTGTCCATCCAAGTCTTGAAGTGCTCAGTCACCTAACAATGGCTATGCAGAAAATGAATGGAATTCATACTTTCAGAAACACGAGTCCCTGAAATAAATCAATTACTGATAGGAATGATGGCTAGAACTATGAAAAGAAGAGCCAAGTTGTATGAAACTAAAGTTCCCCTTCAGGGGGCTTGAAACAAAGGTATTCTGTTGCACCATACAGAAGTGGTTTGACATCAATCTGGTCATGTAAAGAATCTTTTTAAAATCCTGTAACTGATCCACATGAGGAGAATTAAAACATTTAGAGAAGCACGTCTCAATTATTGTGATTTCCCAATTTTTGTTGTTGTTGTTGTTGTTGTTGTTTGTACGTTAACATGCTACTCCACTAACCAAAGCACTCTTGAAGAACCCTCCTCTGTGTGTAATCTATGCAGAAGACTGATGACTTTCAGATGTGTGGGTGATCTATTCCAAAACTCTCTGAAACTAATGAGGTTTACTCACAAATGGTGTGCTCTTATGGAACGCAGCACCGCAGTCAAGTATTAAAGGCTAGTAACTGCTTATCATATGCAATCAATTACACCCCCTCTCCATTGCCACAACTCCAAACACACATACACAAACACACACACGCACATGTCCAAATTTAGCTACAGGATAAAGTTTTTGTGAATGTGAAGTTTTGCAGAAACTCATCCCACATATTCAGAGTTTCACATAGACATTCTATTTTCTCCCATGCAGAGCACACATACACACACACACTGGCTAACAGTAACAGAGAAGTGTTGACAGCAGCCTCCTCTGTAAATATTGAATTTAGCCAAGCAGGCTCAGTATAATCTCCCAGCATGCACTGGGCTGACGCTCACTTATCCAGATGGACAGCTATGCTGGGAGTTATTTGGTAAACAGCTCTCATATGTTCTGCTATGTTGCAATCCAGACAAATACATGAATACCTCAGCCAACAAGTGGAGCCAACAACATCATCTTTCTCCAGTCCTGTGAAAAATATCATTTTGTTTGTAATAATACAGGCTGGTCAATTATAGTTCACTGATGTTTAGAAAAGCTAAACATCAGCATTGGAACTTTTGGAGCAGATTCTCTTCTTGAAAGGAACACAGCAAACTAAAACACTAAAAAAATACTCAACTGCCTGTGTGTATGTCTTTCATTGTGGCCGTGTTATTGTTTTGCCAGAGTGGCTTATGTTTGTTTTTTAATCCTTGGTTTCAAGTTTTTGTGTTATACATTTAAATTAGTATCTGATAATGTGGCACAACTGCACATTAAGGATCAGAATCTATGGCACTGTTTTTAAAAATCCGGGTCATAAAGGATATGGAGTGGGTGGTCAAAGTGTTCCCTAGAAAAGAAAACAAAAAAGAATATTATATATAATGAATGTCAACCACAGCTTCTGTGTGATTTAAGTTCTCATTTCATGAAGCTTCATGTTTAGGCATAAACCTTTATTCTACTATAAAAGAAACCCTGTGAAAACAATTTCCAGTGTCTCACATTAACCATTTTCATATAGGACTATATTTGTTCAACCACTTTTGGACACACAAATATTTTCTGTTGCTCTTTCAGTGACCTGAAAAAAACAGAGCATGTTTCATTTCTACTATTTGTAATTATGGTTGAGGTTTTCTCACATCGTCTTACACAAGTTTTCACAACGCTGCTTGTTCAGAACTGAGAGAAAAGCAGATTTGTGCAGAGGCAGAAGCATTATGTACTGCCTCATGGACATTCCTGCCAAGGTTGAAATTTCCATTGCTAATATGAACTTTGCATAAGTGCTTATAATGGTAGCGTCGATTCAGCCTGGTTATTGTTTTTCCACTAAAGTAAAGCAAAGCTGAGAAAATTCCTGGGTAAATATAAACTTTGCTTAAGTACTTATACGGCTGTTTTCTCTCTCCCATATGGCGGCCAAAGGCACAAAGCCTCGGGGGGAATACCAAGCAGCTCTGCTAAGCCCCTGTCCCCATCCACAAGACAAAGACACAGCTCTTCAAAGCAGTGCTGGGCCTTTAAACAGTTAACAGCAGTGAGCACTTTTAAACATGACAGTGTTTGAGAATACTTTGCACCACTAAACCCTTGAAGATCTCCCACACTCCTGCTCACTGCCACCAAAAGAGAAAGTTGACAAGATGAACTCATGGCCGTATCCTAAGCTTAGATTAATTTTCTTCCCTCTTTCCCTACTTATGCAAACTCTCTGTTTTTGTTTGTTTTATTAGTTGTCTCTGATTTGTTGTATTTCATACTTCTTTCGTTCTTTTTCTGACCATGACTTTCAGTAACTCAGCTCAGTATTGCACAGATTAATTGGGAGTAAGCTTATTATGATTATATGTGTAACATAAAAAATATAAGTTATATGATATATGAATGTCTACAAACACACACTCACATTGTGTTTTTAAAGGTCAAGTGTGTAGCATTTAGTGGTGTCTAGTAGTGAGGTTATAGATTGCAACCAATTGAATACTCCTTGCCTCATCCTCCCCTTCGGTGGCAGCGAAAAACATAAAAAACTCTCTGGAGTCAGTGTTTGCTTTGTCTTTTCTGGGCTACTGCAGAAACATGCCGATGTAACATGGCACCTGCTCCATCCATAGACATAAAGAGTTCATTCTAAGGTTACGAAGGCACAGTGATTCTTATTTCCAGGTGATGAACACCAATGAAAACATAACTTTGAATATTATATTCCATTTCTGCCAACAGATTCCTCCACACTAGACTTTTTACCATGCCAGTATATAATACAAAATCCACTCGCATGTGCAGATTTTAGGACTTATTATGAGTTACATATTGCATTGTGTGTGTGTGTTTGTGTGTGTGTGTGTGCGTGTGTGTGTGTGTGTGTGTGTGTGTGTGTGTGTGTGTGTGTGTGTTTGTGTGCACAGTTTAGAAACATGCAGCCTCAGCCAGACATCAGACATCAGTGCGTACATATGAGAATAATTGCAGTGAGCTGCAGGGAGATTTAAGAGTCCAGGCGCTGCTGCTGCATGACTTTATGGCGGGAGTGTGAAGTGTTATCATTAGTAATGTGATTAACACCTTCTCCACAGGGGCGGCAGGGGGCAGCGCTTTGTGAGTGTGTGTGTTTTGTGTGTAAGACAGAAAAGAGACAATTATGTGGTGGGTTTGGATGGGGGGGGGGTATCTTTTGTCATTCTCACTCAAGCCTGTAATATCTAAGAATGATTGTGTGTTGCATTTGTTACAGCGGGGCTACCTCTTCCACAGTGCTATAATTACCTTGTTAATATATTAGCGACCAGCATTGATTGCCTGGCTAATCCGATCACAGAGCCTGCAATTGATCCTTCTGCAAGCAGCCCCACAATAAGCACTTTGAGCAAAGAGAAGCTCAATAGCGCATGCACAATTGGCTCTCTCACAGCTTAATTAGCTAAAATAAGCCAAACATTTTGGTTTCCCACTCAACGGTCAGATCAATGAAGGGAATGAGGCCTGAATTCAGATGGCTTTCTTAACAAGCTCAACTGAGTTTTTTCCCTTCCTCTCCACCTCCAGTGCCTCTCCCTTATGTCTTTTCTTATTCATTTTTCAAAGATTAGCTTTTGTGTGTTTCTGCGTCATAGCAAAAAGAGACATGAAGGATAGGAGTATAGGTCATATGTCCCACAAAATGTTCTGACATAGGTAGAAACCCTGAAGCACAAGTGATGTTCTCTGGGCATGGATTACCATCCTCTACATACCTGTTTCTGCTGCACATAACTTAAGATTCACTAATACTTATACACAGTAATAAAATGAGTGAGGAAAAGGTTCTTACATCTGAGAGGTTTAATGTACAAAATTTAAACTGTAGTAATAGTAGTATTAAAAGTAGTAATATGTGGTGAGAGGTGGTAATAACCATGATCTTACACATTATAACATTCTGGACTGAATTTACATGGACATAATTCACACATTCCAATTTGGCCTATTTTCCATTTTAAGATTGAAGACAACTTGTTTTTTCTTGGGATCTTAAGATGCGTATATATAGGAAGATCAGTTTACTCATCACAAAGAGTACCACTCAGCCCGTGAGAACAGCTTCTGTGACACTGAAGGATGTTTGCTGAAGTCTGACAAGATGATCCTGGTGACATCATCAGGGTTATTTGGGATTAGATCTGAGATTAAAACATTTCAACATAAACCCTGTGTTAGATGGAGTTTAAAAGACATGAGTGTTACCCAGGGAGAGACGGTCTAATGTAGGGGTCTACAACCTTCAACATCAAAAGAGCCATTTTGGCCCCTTTCCCAACAAAGAAAATTCATGTGATGCCACAAAATCTATTTGGCCCCCTGAAATGAAGATAACACAGCATATAAAGTTTTAGATGCAGTTATGCTAAGAACTATACCTTGTTGCATGTATGAAATCATAGAACTACAAAAAGAAAGCAATTGACATTTAATGACCGTTTGTAGCAGTAGCAATCAACTGTCAAGTCTGAACATCAGTTTAGGGTCCAATATATGAATATATTTGCAAAATAATAGTCTATTAAATGATAGTTTTCTCACTGGAGTGATGTGATTTCTGTTCCTGAACATCACTGCAGCGCTTATCTATATCAGGGCTTAACACGTGACTTTGTGAGGTGCGAGTGATGTTTGCTTTTTATGCAGTTCATGCTGGAGAAAACCTGCTCGCATGAGTATGTAGAGCCAAAGATCGACAGGACTCCAAATGCATACTTTTTTATGTTCTTATCGTGTCGAGAATGGCATGCCATGTTTCACACACAAGTTTGTTGGGTTTGGGAGGTTTTCAATATGGCTCCATTTGTGCTTCTGATCAAGCATACAGGTAAACCAGCATTGTCGGCAGTGAAAGCAAATGAATCTGTCCATAAAGAATTTAACATTCTATTTTCTTTGTTTTTCTTTGTCATTCTATTTTTCTTTGTTTTTCTCTTTTTTTTCTTTTTTACTTTTTTTTGTATTTATCCCCGGTTAACTCACCGGGGGTCGAAAATTCAAAATTAAAAAACTGGCAGACAGCGATCGGTGACGCATGTGGGATGTGACGCATATTTTGATAGACATTTTAAAACATTTTTTATTTTAATGCTACAAGAGCACCTCAATCTCCAAAATAAGAAGTAGTCCATTGAAAAAATGAAATGACATAAAATCATAAAACACAATAAAAAAAATAAAAAAAAAAGCCATTATTTGTTCACATTATTTTTTTCAAAGCTACAGGGAGCCAGGGCAGAGCGATCCACCCCTGGTCTAATGAAAGACACTATCATGTTGCATTATGGGAAGCGAAGGATTGAGAGTTTGGAGCTTGAAAGGATAAGGATCAGGATATTTGTGCCTCTACTGCTTCAATTTTGCACTTTTTTTTTTTCAATCTGTCAAATTTAGTATTGTTATTGCTACATTTTATGTAGTAATCCATGCAAGCAGCTGAATATGGGAACAGCTGACACATCAGGGTCATAGATTACTTGCTGTGTTAAAGGGAAACTCCAACAACTTTACAAATCAAATTCTGTGTTGGTAAGAACTATTGTATATGTGAAGAATGTTGTATGAAGCATGTCTCCAGAGGGAGCTGTGTGAAGTCTGATAAATGTCCTCAAGTGACATCACATGGATAAGCCCACAGTAGCATACTTAAATAATTTGGTTTTGTAGGTTGTCATATCAGCAATTTCCACAATCACATATATGTAGCTCCTTTCTTCCCTTTTCACGTCCTGAAACATCTCACCAAATGCCTGAAGGAGTTTTTACTCTCACCAGCATATTCAGATGTTATAGCAGACTTTTGTTGTTGCAGAGTAGGACAATGCACAGTGTTACCTTCTGCCAGTTGCACTGGCCACAGCTTTCATTTTGCTTTAAATTATTTCACATTAATGATACAATAATTCACAGGAATGTCCACCATGAAGGCTAAATCTAACAGACGTTTACTATCACTGAGTTGCCACAACAGGTTTTCCTTCATCTCTATGAATTCTTTGAGACAAACTGACAAATTGACACAATTTTACTCTGTCCAGTGTAAGCAGCTCTACAGCAGCAACAAGATATTCCTTCACAAATTCTCCTTCTAAATAAGGATTCAGCGTCTTAACTCTCTGTCAGAATGTGCTCTTGTGAAAGTTGCTTGTTGGGAACCCAAACTCCACTGAAGAGCAATAACTTCATCCAAATGCATCTGTCCTTGAATCTCATCAAGTTTAGCATGTTTCGACCTGTAAGGACTCTTGAGATTTACCTTTATCATTACTGCAAGCATGTCCCAACAAACTAATATAGGCACTTTGGTTTACCTGCCTCAACAAAATCTTGGAAAGTGTGACACTCTGCATCTACTTTTGCTTTGCTGACAGAGTTGTTTTATTGTATTTTTGAACTTGCCGGCTCCAACCGTCTCACCGGCCAAGAGGCTCCAGGTTCCATTAGCTGCAACAAGCATAACACAGCTGAATCTCCAAATTAACCGTTGGCAGTCAGGTGGCATTGTGCAGATTGTAGATGCCAAGTTTTGAAAAGGAAGAAGACTGAATAGAATTAAAAAACACATTGTCTGTGCTTCTTTTGCATCAGTTTTGATCTTTTTCATTTGCTGTCCATTATGATTGTGATAATATTATAGTGCAGGAGAGATTTAGTTGTTTGTATTTCCAGACATTGTTTTCATGTTGTGTTTTTGCTGTGACCAGACTACATAGGAAGATTTATTAATATGTAGCTGATTTAAGTAAGCCACCAACATACCTCATTTCTTCTCATTTTTATTTCTTTATTTTTCATAGTGCACCTCACATACCCAACTTGTGTGTCTCTTTCTTTCCATCTGGCTGTCTGTGTGTGTGTGTGTATGTGTCTGCTTCCCTCTGAGGCCCATCTAAAGGCCAGCTGGTGGCTGAGAGCAGCTGAGGACCATAAATCAGATGTGGAGGCAGAATTCCTTACGCCGCGTTGGCATTCACTATGTCAGCCATGAAATAAAGATGTAGCGGAGCAGGAGGTCAAACCATACAGAATGCCCCCCCTAACAACAACAACCTAACATCCACCTTCTATAATCTTTATTCTTTATCCTTCCTTGGTGACTTTTTCTCCACAGGTAGCTGCTCTCATCACCTCTGCATTTGTGTGGTCTGGCTTGTGTGTCCCTAATTTACAATTGCATTTGACTGTTATGGGTTTCTGAAGGTGAATAGCAGTATCTCCGGAAGCACAACTTTTTCGTAAATATTTTATGCTCTCAAAATAACAAATCATGTTTTGGCAGTGCTCATATTTTTGTTTTCCATTATCTTGTTGTGTCAAGATGTCAAACCTTTATCTCGGCCTAGTATAAGATAATGATGCATTTAAGTTGTGATCATGACAAACAGTCTAAGGCGTCTTTTATAAAATCTAAGTGAACACCAGTTGTGTCAACATAATAATAATATCTTTACAAGAAAGAAAATAAATTATAATAAAGGTTTTATGTTTTGGCATCACTCTGCATCTGATCTTATATGGTTTGTTCATGCTTATTTGCTGAGGGTTAGGGTTAGGGTTAGGTAATTTTTGAGTTGCACATGATAAGATATCCTGTATCAGCTTTTTTGCTTTCCATTCCATTTTGTTTGCATTGTTGGTGGGACTAGGTGCACTTTGATATGCACATCCAAGAAGAATCCATTAAGTCCAAGTTATGTTGAAAAAAATAACAAGTATTTATTAAATACTTCCAACAAAAACAATTAGGGCAACTCAAAGAATACCAGTCTTTTGCTTTGTCAGTTTCGAGAAAAAAAAATAGAAAAGGATCAAACAGATAAATTAGGATTCAAAACTAATGCGGTTCAAAGAAAATGTATGCCCTCTCCTAGTTCCTCACCAAACATTTTTCTCCCCACCCATTTCCTGTCTGTCTTCCTGTCTATCTAACCTGACACACTTGAACACAGCCCCTCCCCTCAACACATAAGCCAGATGAGTTACTAGATAGATAGATAAATGAACACAAATGTATCATTAAACAATACAAAGTAGCTGTAGTAGAATAATACAATAAGGAGAATAAAGAGAATATTCCAAGGGCATACTGATTGCGACATAATGGCTCCACCATATGGATAATAAAATATGGTGTTGTTTACTATTGCACAATAGAAAATATATAATACAATATAAAAAATATATAGGCTAGTCAGAAAATATACAATATTGCACAAGATACTTGTACGGATGTAGTGGATTTTAGCAAATGTTACACATAAATAACGCAGTGGATTTGTGATGTTCTGATGTGAAACAACATCAACAGAGTGTTACATTATATGATGCTGGACTGCTGTTGGAATGAAGGACCTGTGGTAGTGTGGATGCAGCAGTCTGTTGCTGAAGGAGTTGCCTAAGGCTTGTCTCATGCAGGGGGTGAGAGGGATTGTCCATGACTGCTCCCCTTATATTCATACATAGCTTGTGGAAAGAAAGGGAAAATAGTAAACAAGGAAGTAAGCAATGTGGCTTGGTCCTAGTCAATTAAGGGCTTTGTACACATTATGCTTTGTACATGTTATAGGAAGCCAATGCAGAGCACCTTTCTATGGTGAAAAATAAAGTTTTCGTCACCTTGTTGATTTAGGACTTGAAGTTTAGATCTGGCCTACAGAAGTGGGGACGGAGTCCTGCATAACCAAGGCAAATACAATACAAGCCACATACTGACAAAGGAAATTAAAGTAGCAAAGAGGTGCTACACCAAAAATCTTAATAGCAGCGAACAAACCTTCATCAGGACATTACCAACTACAGGAGACCATCCCCCAGCACACAACACAACCGAGAACCACCAAATGGCCAACAACCTGAATACAATCTACGGTAGGTTTGATAGGCCCACATCAACACTCATCGAACAATCAATCACACCCCCCACACTGCTCTCCCGACTGATCCCCCACCAGCACTCAGGATCTGTGAACATGATGTGTGTCACCTCTTCAAGAGACAAAAGATCAGGAGGTGGCCCAATCCACGTGTCCCCCTCCTGTCTGAAAGTCTGTGCTGACCAGCTGATGCCCATCTTCACACAGATCTTCAACAAATCGCTAAAACTGTGTGAAGTTCCCTCATGCTTCAACCACTCCATAATAACTCCAGTGCCAAAACAATGCTCCATCTCAGGCCAGTCCACCTGACATCGATGGTCATGAAAACCTTTCAGATACCGGTGTTGACTCACCCGAAAGACATCACAGGCCCCCTGCTGTACCCCTTGCAATTTGCCTACAATGCAAACAGGTCAGTGGAGGATGTATTCAACATGGGACTGAACTACACCCTGCAACACCTCAACCACCTAGGGTATATATGCAACAATCCTGTTTGTGGACTGCAGCTTGGCATTCAACACCATCTTCCCAGTAATCCTCCCCTCGAAACTCAACCAGCTCCCTGTGCCAGCCTCCACCTGTCAGTGGATTGCAAACTTCAGACAGGAAGCTGAAGGTGAGGCTGGAGAAAATCACATCCAGCACACAGACCATCAGTACTGGAGCCCCCCTGGGATGTGTGCTCTCCCCCTTCCTCTTTTTCCTCGACACCAACAACTGCAGCTCAGGAGACCCTCCTGAAGTTTGCAGACAGCACAACAGTCATTGACCTCATCAGAGACAGTAAATAGGCTGCATACAGGCAGGAGTTCGAACAGCTGGTACAGTCAGAACAACCTGGAGCTGAACACACACAAACCTGTGGAGATGTACTTTAGGGGTACTTCAACACCAACACCAATTACCATCCTCAACAACACTGTTTCCACTGTGGAAACCTTTAGATTTCTGGGATCCACTATCTTCCAGGACCTAAGGAGGACTTCAAACATAGCCTCGATCGTCAAAAAATGCAACAGAAGGTTTTATTTCCTACATCAAATCAGGAAGTTCATCCTGCCTCAACAGTGGCTTGTCCAGTTCTACATAGGAATAATCCAGTCTGTTCTATGAACATTCAGCATTGTCCATCATTGTCTGGTTCGGGTCTGTCCACCAAACAGGAAAAAAACAGACTACAACTATAAGGACTAACCTGCCTCCATTCAGGACTTACACACCTCCAGACTGAGGAAATGTTGGATGCCCAACAACCAACAAGACCACACTCTGACAAAGACAGTGTCATTGAGGCAAGTTTTGTAATGAGCAAGCTAATAGCTAAGAAGCTGAACACACATTTTGGGACTGCTGGGATTCAGTTTGATCTGCTCTTATTAGTCAGCCATTGGCTCATGTGTCCTCCCTAAACCTCTCAGCTCACCCTACAGGCTTTCACTTCCTTTGCTCTCAGGGAGACACTTAACACTTGAGTTATCGATTGCAGGAAAGCAACTGGGATGACTAGATCCAGACTTGTTGCTGCCCCATTCATTGCTGAAAAATTACATGTCTATGTAATAGCAACTCAGTTTCTACTTGAGTTATCCTTCAGGTCAGGAAATCTGTACATGTAGTCCCACTGCAAGGTGGGGACAAAAAACGATCTTAACAACTAATGGCCAATTTGTTAACTGTCATTTTTTGTTAAGCATCTGGAGTCATTAGTTTATAATTCAGCTAAAATCATTCCTGTCAAAAAATCTGTGTTCATCAATCTGATTTCAGAGCTAAAAATAGTAGTATCACTGCTATAACTTTGGAAATATTGTCCTGCCCTTTCTGTACACTCTCGACAAAAGCATTTGGTATTTTTGATCATGCTATGCTCTATGCTTCTACAGAGGCTTTGTGATATTGGTCCTAATTCTAAGTAAATGGTTCAGGACTACCTGTCTCATAGATCAGTGTTTCCCAACCTTTTTGAGCCATGGCACATATTTTACATTAGAAAAATCACAAGGCACACCACCAAATAAAAATGTCACAAAAAGTATATTTATTGAAATATAATGACAATGTAGGCTCATTTTACTCAATTTACTTACTCAGTGTGAAACCTGGGCCTGTTCAGTTGAACACAGAGCTGCTATTCTCGCAGGAATTGAAGAAAGACACACAAGAACATTTCACCTGATTGGTGCTCTAAGCCTTAGAGCACCAATCAGGTGAAATTGGATAATCTTCCACGGCACACCTGATGATTTCTCACGGCACACTTATGTGCTGCGGCACAGTGGTTGGGAAACACTGTCATAGATGGCAGTCGTGTATTTTTACAACTGTCAAAGGGTGTTCCACCCAATAATGAGTCCTGTCTTGTTCACAATTTATATCAACAATATCATATTTTCTAGAACAAACTGAAACGGCCATCTTTATGCAGGTGATGCAGCTTTGTATTGCTTTGCTAATGCTGTACTTTTTAATTTGACATAAATGCTGAATGCAAACAACACTAAATATAGGCTATATAGGCACTTGTGATCTTTGTACAGCAACAGAGCTAATTTTCCTGCATACAGTAGGAAGCAGATAATTGAGGCTGTCTTCTTGTCTGTCTTGGATTATGCTGACGTTATCTATAGAACGCCCCTGCCTCCACACTTAAACCCTCACACACAGTTTATCAGTCCACCCTTAGATTCATCACTGTTGACAGTTATTCTACTTATCGTTGCATCTTGTCTAAAAAGGCTTGTTGGGTATCTTTAACAGTAAGACATGACAAGTATTAGTTTCTACTTATTTATTACGCCCTCATGGCAATATGCTGTCATACTATTAAACTGGTCATTATTTGACCTGTTCAAGTGTTTGGCTACTGCTCAAAGTCCCATACGCCACAATAAATTTGGGAAAACTGCTTTTAGTGGATGTGCTGCACACATAAAACAACACAATTGTACATAAAGGTGATTTTAAAACCATGATTGCCAATTACTCTGCTCTTGAACATAACTGTTTTAACTGTGTTCACTTGCATAACACTGGCATAAGCAGAACCTTGTCATAATGAGTAATGTCAATTACATAGCAATGATTTTATTTAGTATTAAATTTACTGCTTAAATTTAAAGTCAATTTAAAATAAATTAGAATAGTAACAGTAAATTTACAGTAGCTAGCATTAGTCACCATAAACCACAGGCCATACTATATAAGACAGGCAGTCAGTGACGTGTTTTTTTTTTTTGTTTTTTGTTTTTTTTTTTAAGTAGCATAGACTTTAACTTCAATCCAAATTAAATTTCTAAACAAACATTTTGTAGAGGTTCATCCCAAACAAACTGCCCTCACTTATAAACTGTTTCCCTCATCTTTTGGCTGTCATGAGGATATTTGGTCACCCATACACACAAATACCAACATACACACATATAGACATATGTACCCACACACATCGCTCCCACTTCCACATTTGAAAGGGCGCATTGTTGCAGCACACCTGCCTGGTCTCCATCATGGCTACAGAAACATAATGGAATCCCATGTAGGATTTTTGCTTAATCCATGTCCTGCTTGTTCCTGCATTAGTCAGCGTGTCATGGTGACATGTAGCCCTGCTTTTGCCAGACCAACCAGGGGGATTGTGTTCACACGGTATGTATGTCAACGTATATAACACATGGAGAGCATATATCCACCAGCAGGAATGACTAAACGAACAAGGGAGAGGTGACAATACTGGTTGATGGGTGTGGATGCAGGGGTCAGAGGTCTCCTGTGTCCAGTTACATTTATTTTGTGTGTTCAGGCCTTATCTGATATTCTTGGACTACAGTTGATTTATAAAATTAAGCACCAATATTAATTGCAGAAATTACAGTGTAAAAATTACAATTATGATGTTTCTCCACATTTGTCTGCAAATAGGATTTAAATGCTGCTAAAACCAAAATAATACTACTGTGGATGTAACAATAATATTACTAATGCTACTAATGATAATGTTTTATATATATATATATATATAT
>JBBMOE010000005.1:13923853-13980421 GCA_037975065.1 Chaetodon trifasciatus
TAAATGTTGTAATAATTACATTATCTGAAGAAATTATGCCAAACATTTGCAAAATGGAAAGCTTATTTTAAAACTGTTCACTTGTGGTGGAAAATTAGTGAAGAGGTAACCTTGCTTAAAAACCTATTTTTCTGTTTACTTTGTGTCCAAAAGAGGAATGGCCTGAAGTGACCCCTTTAACACGCAGTCATATAGCCCACTGTTA
Source organism: Chaetodon trifasciatus (assembly GCA_037975065.1). Taxonomy (NCBI): domain Eukaryota; kingdom Metazoa; phylum Chordata; class Actinopteri; order Chaetodontiformes; family Chaetodontidae; genus Chaetodon; species Chaetodon trifasciatus. The sequence goes on from JBBMOE010000005.1 coordinate 13,924,059, forward strand.
AGATAAAAATATGATTAGGGCAGTTTCAAGATTAAAATCCACCTGAATTCATTTTGATTAGATTACATATGAATCAGGTTTCCAGGAATTAATATGATCAGTGGATCAAGTGTCTCTGCTTATGAATGGATGTCTGCATGTTTGCATGTGTTTATAAAGTATAAAAGGTTTTGAAAATTGTATGTCTTGCAAAATTTAACATCTGAAGGCTTCTTATCTGCAAGTTTTCTTTTATTCAAATTCTTTTTCCAATTTATTTTTTTCACAAATGCCTCTGACAGTGTATTTTCATTAAATAAATCAGACTTGTCCATGTTACACAAAGTAATTACCTTCTTATTTCACCAAGGTTGAATGTTAATGAGTTGCTCTTATGCAGCTTTTCAGAGGTACTATTTTGTTCAGACATTCATTGTTTTTACATCACCATGTCAGTTAGCCCCATTTGACCTTGTTACCATGTGGCAGTAAATTTAACATTAACACACATGAATTTGTATGAACTCTCAGATCAGTGCATTTTGATTTCCTCACAGCAGCTCTCATCTCTAATTCCTTCTGTCCTTTAACCTTCTTGTTCTGTTGGTGTCAGTGGTCAGGGGTGGGCAACTTGGGGCACGGCCAAAGGTTCATCTGACCTCCACTGTGTTGTGTTCAGACAAGGGCACAGTGTGAAAATATCCCTCATGCATGCACTTGTGTATGTGCGTATGTGTGTGTGTGTGTGTGAGTTTATGTACACACAAATGGAGCGACATAACTGCCTGAGTCATGCAAAGACATCAAAAACACAGGCAGAAAGCCAAAAAACCCAAAACATAAGTGAAGCTGTCATCCGGCCATTGAGCATCTTTAATGGACAGTGGATACTGGTCTCTGGTGAGGGGACTTGGCTCTGTCTGCAGGGTTAACTCTGGTTGTAAAACCTTAGGTTGATATTTCCCTTTCAAAGATCCTTTGAAGAGGAACAAAGGGCTGAGCCTGTCGTGGAGATTATCCTGTTAAGTCATGGCTGGCCTCGCCCACCCAGGATGGCTGCAAATTCTACAAAGCTGTCATATCAGTGGCAACATCCACTCCGTGCTGGCCTGCAGACCGGGTAAACATCCACATTAGGGGTATTTACACAGCACCCCAGTACATGGGCTGGATCACTCTCAGATTATCCATTTTCTAGGTATCATGTCACCACAGGTAATTTCTCATTGTGGGCACAGTTTGAGACAGTAATGGAGGATGAGCCACAGACATAAAACAAGAACACAGGTCTAAAGCTAATGGCGCCTGGACACTACAACATTCATTACACACTAACAGTGTTATACAGGAGTACTGAAAGTAGTGGAGATGAAAATTTAAATTGTGCCCTAAAGAGCTTGTCGGCTCTTGAAAGCATGTCATCCTCTGGCAACCTTGTATATTCAATATTGTGGAAATCCAGCAGTCATTTCTGAGATATCTTGTCATTAGTCAAAGCAGTGAGTCCTCAAAGCTAAAGGCAGAAAATATGATTTATCAGTTCATTTGGATCAGGTTTGGTCTAAGCACAAAGACTATCTGGTTCATGTGTTAAGGAATGTTAAGTGTTGGCAAGACATGGGAAACAAACCAGCCCATTGAGCGTATTAGTTACTACTTTGAGATTTTGCAGAATGTTCCAGTATCACTGTTTTTGTGATAGGGGCACACTGCTCCCTGTATTGGCAGTGAACGCTGGCATTGGACATAAATCTTGTGGAATCATCCATGTTTAATCACTTGCTTTGTTGACCCATCTATTCATCATGACCTCCATCATGGGAGGTTTTTTTGGTGGTAAAAGCAAAATTGCACTACTTATGCCTATACTCTCACTTGCCATTCTGCTGACCCAATCTGGCTTCACTCCTCATTGCTGTATAAACATAACATTAACTATTACCATGGTTATTGATATGTATATAATGATGATTATGACAACATCTCTGTATTATTATACCATTGTTTCATTACATTGTTCTTATTATTATTCTAAGTATATTTTCGGCTTTTGATTTTGTCAAACTATTTCACCAATGAATTTTTTTTTTTTTTTTTGCCATTAATAGAAATAATTAAAGTCCAGGGGAGAGTGAAATATGTGTGAGAGGATGAACAGTATGGAAGTCTGCAAGATGAGAATGTGTCCATCTTGCTGCTCATCTCATGGAAATTTAAGATGTGTGGAAATGTCCTGAGAGGGGAATGCAGATGATTAAATGTCTGTGACAGTTTTATTGTGATCCAGGAGCGTCCTTAGCCAAGACATCAGTCAGCCCGACTCTCCAGGCTCTCACAGCTGCTGTTATTTAGACGACAATTCACGACCACCGCACCACCAAGGAGATTTGATCTGACTGGCTGGGTGACTGTGTGGGGTTTAGATGAACATAAATAACTGAGTTTAATGAGGCCTATGATTTTAATATCTCCAGGCTTTAAACATAACATCTGTGGTGCCGTAGTGTGCCTGAAACAACACAGCTTGGTTTACTGGCAACATGCTGAGCCTGAATGAAGTTGCAGTAGGCACCCTATTGGACAACACTGTACTTGCCAAATTTCTGGTGACAACTTGAGAGGCTGGCTGTGAGTCAGAGCCTGCTTAAGGTCTTATTCATGTTAATCTGTTTTCCTGCAGATGAATCCTGTTTCTATGAATGAATCATTTACAGAATTTTCTCTTCCTCTCCCCGTTTGATTGACATTAACATTAGCCTCAGCTTGTTTTGTTTAATAAGTAGGTGCCAGACTCTTTCCCTCCAACCATGTCTTAGTTCAGAACTGCTATCACTACTGGAGAAAACTGTGCAGATACATTGGAGTTTGACACTTTAAACCAACATTAATCAATACTTTTGAAACTAAATGATGACTCCACCAGTTTTACAGATCAAAGTCTGTTTACAGATATTGGGATGTCCTCAAGTCATGTCACTCGAGTCAGCATCGGTAAGGGTTGAAGACTACAACTTTGAAGATTGATTTGAAAAATTGGTGGTAAGTCATGTCCTCTACACATACAATAGGGTGTTCACCACAAGTTCATGCAAAGAGCACAATGACAAGAAATGTCAAAAAAAAAAAAAAAAAAAAACCTTTGGACAGTTTATTTATTTACGATGTCACTGACAAGTACTGTCCTAAATAGAAGACAACAATGAAGAAAGGTTTTTGCATTTGTCCATCAAGGGTTGCATCCAGGTTACCTCACACATAACTCTCTTCTCATTAGCTGAACAATTAAATGTCACAGCTGGAGCTGATTGAACACTGAGTGCAGCGGTGAGACGTGGCACTCTAGGCTGAAGGTAGCACTGCTGCAAGGTATGGTGTCTTCACTTTCTTCTTAAAAAAATAATGAATCATGCAAGCAACAAGATTTTGCCACTGATCATAGCATAGTTGGTATAAGCTACTCTCATCAACCCCTGTTGGCAGCTTTTTACAACACCCTAAGAAAGCCACTGTATGATGTATGTAATAGAAAAAAGTTTTGATTCTTAAATGTGTTTCTTCTACCATCCTAAAACCATAATGAAAGCATGTCATGATTCCTATGTCACAGTCATCATTTGGTAGAAGGCCAGGCATCAAGACCAGACCTCTGATGAGTTTAACCAAAACGAGTCATGTTAAGAAGAGAATAGTCTGTGCATGTAAACACAACATTGATACAAAGATAGATGGCTGAGAGTCTGACAGCATAGGAGAAATGCAACCTCAACAGGCCTAGAATAGACACTCAGTGGCACTAAATTAGTGTTTCCTTTCTCCACCTGACCATCCACACACCACATGTGTCAATCCCCTCACCCTCTGGCATCTCCTGCCCTCTGGTAACCTAAGGCCAGAGAGAAATAATCAGGCCCTAAAGTGAAATATCAACTTACACTTCCCGTTCCAATAGGACAAATATGAAAACTAGACCTGTATTTGCCTCACCAGAATGCCAATCAATCAGAAACTGAAGCTCAAAGAAGAGCTTCAGTTTCATTTGAGAAAACTAAAGCAGGCTGAGGTTGAGAAATGGTGAAAGGAATAATGTGTGCACCCAGTGAAGGGCTGTGATTGATTTTGTTGGACCAAAGCCTGAATTAGACTAATATGTCTCGGTCTAAGAGAACAAATACTGCTAGCTGGGTCAGCAACTTAGTATATTTTAAGCATCATATATGTTTTTTTGTTGTTCAATATTCAGTATAGTAAAATTAAAATTTTAATTTCCCCAAGGTAATTAATTAAGGTAATTTTTTTTGGACATTTAAATACTATGCTAAAATACAGTTAAAATAATTCAGACAATGTTTTAATGTGTTGTAAAGAGACTTATCCAAAATATGCCAACAACATTTCAAGCCAAAATATGCTCAATAAAAAGTATTATGGCCTTACTTTTCCTCTTCCCATAAAATGCACTTGTACTGATGGATGCCATTTTCCTTAATAAGAAAGAGAAAGGTACCAAAGCCCCACCCCTTCACATTTGGTATCACTGAAAAGCCCTAAATGTCCTCTGTAGATAGTAAAAGGAGTTCAGTTAGTATGCAGTGGGTGGGAGATATTCAGGTTTACAAATGTCCTCCACAGGGGACAAATTTGAACTACTGATAGTCAGGTAGATATGTTGAATTGTATTAAAGAAATACTGTTGCATAAAAAAGAACATTGAATTGCACAAGTCAAATATGCATTATAAATACAGTGTTTGCACTATTATACAAGATATAATGGATGTCAACATATATTAGCAGAAATAACAGTAGCACAAAAAACAGAAGGCTTGTGATGTTGAAATGGGAGACAACATCAGCACAGTGCTACATTAAATGATGCTGGAGTTAAACAGTGGAATGAAGGACCTGTGGTCGCATTCTGTCTTACAGAGTGGATGCAGCGGTTTGTTGCTGAAGGAGCTGCTTACTGTCTCATGCAGGGGGTGGGATGGGTTGTCCATGATCAACGTCACCTTGGCTAACATCCTCCTCTCACCCACCTCCTCGATGGTGTCCAGAGGGCAGTCCAAGAGAGAGCTAGCTCTCCTGACCAGTTTGTTAAGTCTTTTCCTGTCCCTCTCAGAGCTTCCACAGCCCCAGCAGACCACTGCATAGAAAACTGCAAATGTCACCACAGAGTCATAAAATGTTTTTAACAGTGTCCTACATACTCCAAAGGACCTCATTCTTCTTAGCAGGTGGAGAGCAGGCCCTTCCTGTACAGGACATCTGTGCTGTTTCTATGTTGTTCATTGAACATTTTGCAGTGTGAATGGGGTGTGTGCTGAATACAATGCCTTAGGATACAGTGGAAGTAAACGGGGCTTGACAAGAGTTATTTGACATCCTCTAAATCTTGTAAAACTGATGGACTGTACGTCATCATAATGAATTAGCAGAGAGTTGATCATTGTGCAATAGTCAAAATGTTAAATTATGACTGGAGTGAACTGACTGACATAACTGTGTAACTTGTATGCAAGTGCTGAGTTACGATTAAATGATCATGGTCGTGAATGTGTAGCCATAGACATTCATGTATTTTACAGTATAACTCATAATATCTCATGTACAAATCCTCTTAATAGACGTTTACACAACTGATCACTGCACAAAATATTGTGGTTTTATTTTTAGTTATTGTGCTGTATACAGGTGCTACAAATTATAGATATGTGGGAGTGAATGGATCTCCTATACTTAGTAGTCTTTCTCAGCAGGACTAAGTCTTTTAAGTATTACCTCACTAGGTGAAAATTGTTGGGTTTTTTCATTGTGTTTGTTTGTTTGTTTGTTTAGCCATTTTTCACATTTTAATTTGCATTAATATGATATGTAAGTTGTGTGATTATATGATAAGCAGATTTTGAGTATTTCCATTTTACTATAATTAATACTTCTACTTCAAGACAGGACATTTACGGGGGGTATTTTCCACTTTTACTTCCTTTAGTAAAGGGTTTGAATAATTTATACATTGATAAATATACTGTGTAAGGACAGGGTATTTTCAATTAGTAGAAGCAATTTTTGACTATGTACCATAATCAGCGATTTAAAAAAAAAAAAAAAGTTAACTATACTAAAGCATTGTTTATGAATCTGAACTTTACTCATATATTTATATTTATAATGGGTGATATTCACTTTCATTTAACACATTCTCCTGTAAAGCATGTCAACTTTAATAGCATAGCAATAGCAATAACATTTTCTAGCACTGATCATTGGCCTTTGATCAGTCTCCATGATAAAAAGCCTCACGTTGATTTGTGAAAGAGGCAACTCTCCTTTATGTTTCTCCATATCACTGACTTAAACACAGTAAGACATTAGCACCCACCTCTCTGAGTGCAAATAGACAAGATATTGACCATGACAGGAGCAGTAGCAATGTCAAAGAGCTGAGGAGAGGCAGTTATGAGAGTGTGAGAACCGTTGTTGATTGTTGAAGGGCAGAAGACGCCATGACGCCCCGTTTGGATATTTCGTGAGCAGTAGATAAGTGGGGTGTCAATGACAGCGTGATGTCTCTATCCACAGCAAAGAATGTGTCAAGCTCGTCACCCAAAACAGGAACGTGGAGTAGCAAGCAGGGCTTGCATTTGAATGTCACTCACACAGCTACAGTCATGTATGCCGAGCTAGCAGAGAGGGCAAAGAACCAAGAGTGTGAATGTGGTTTTCCATTCATTATTTTATTTACATTCAAAGTTATTATTTTCAAATATTTCTTTCGCACACCAACTGCATGCTTGCCATGCTTGTCTAGTGTCACCACATGTTCTTGTATGCATATGTGGAAACGTTTGTTATTTTAAAATGCAACAGGTGTATAAGTGTACACTTCCTTATGTGTGTGTGTGTGTGTGTGTGTGTGTGGGTCAATTCAAATGGCTCCTGGCTCCTAACCCCTCCACTGTCCCAGTAATGCAGACAGGCAGTCTTAAGGCGGCCCTCTGTCCCATGTCAAGGGGCCAGCTCTCCCAATGACCTTTTTAACACCTCCAGGACCTCTGCAAGCATCTGGTCAAAAGTCACTTTTTACAGCGTGCAGGAGCATGATCCTTCTGAGCAAGTGATGGAAGCAATCTTAAGGACGGCAATGCCCATCTGTCAGTTTGGTCACATGTTTCTTTACAATTACCATCATTACCAGAGTGCCATGAATTTTTTGTGAAAATGTGTTTAGTTCTGAAAGTGTTTTGGGTATACATTATGATTTCATGTCTTTGTTCAGACATAAATAAGCATGACATAACCTTTTCTGTACCTGCGTATCGTACACAACAGTAAACAAAATGACCACCACTCCATATGGACAGGTGAGTGTTGCTGTAAGTGGTGTCTTCTAGTAATGAGTCAGGCTTGTGCAGTTCACATCTGATTGATATCAGGTCTTGTTGAGTCCTATTAAAGTTTTACAAATGCAGGATTGTGATATAATGTTTTTTACGTACTTAGAAATTATTAGCAAGTGATTATATAGTAACAATTTACAGTTACCATTTCAATTTACAATAAATGTACATTCATGCACGTAATTTCAGATTATCATTAGAATAATTATTATTTTTAAGTTTCTGTTCGTTTTTTTGTTTTGTTTTTTGTCAGTTGCTTCTATTTTTTCTAGTCATAGTAGAGATTTAGACAGGGAAAATAGTGAGAGACATGACATACAGTAAAAGGTCTCCAGCCAGAACTGAACTGAGGACATTGCAGCCACTCAGTATGCATCCCAACCAAGATGACTCCTTCATTTTTAAGATTTGAATTAAATTATTATTGTGGCAACAACACACAAGTCAAGTTCACAAATGAGGAAAAGAAACATGAGGGCAGTGACATTTTAGGCAATATATAAATTAGAATAAATTGATGTCCCCTAATTATTTATAAATAATTTACAAATGTTTAAAAGTGATTTGTTGATGAGTAATTCATTATTAAAATTTATCTTATAAATTACTTAGAACTGACAATCAACAAGCACTCAAGTTCAGATCCTTTACTTAAAGTAGCCGACTAAAGTCCCACATTGAAAATTTAAATTCAGTAAACATTTGAAAGCATTATCAGCAAAAAGTAGTTCAAAATTGTAATCTGAAAAGTAACCAGTAACTAAAGCTTTCAGACAAATGTGGTGGAGTAAGAAGTACTGTTTTTGCATCTAAGATGTAGTATAAAGTTAAGTATAAAGTTCCATAAAATGGAAATACTCAAGTAAAGCGCAAGTACCTTGAATTTGCACTTAGGTACAGTACTTGGGTAAATTTACTTTGTTACATTCCACCACTGACAAATAGACAGACTGCAGCCAAATGGAAGAAATGAAGGTGAACTAGTCTATTTAAATCTGTATGAACAGAACTTTGAGCTAGCTCTTGAGATGTGAAGTTACACACTTTAGATAGTGACCAAGAATAACATGTAAACAACTTTAACATGTGACCGTCCCCTCGCAAGTATTTCGGGGACGAAATACTTTAACGAGTGACCATTAACTGGCTACCTTCAGCCTGTGGGTTCCAGTCTCTCTGCCAAACTAAGTCTGCTCTGTTCAGCTTGATGCAGCTTCTTCGGCACATTTTAAAGTTTATGAAAGAGTAGCAGAGTGACAGCTTGCAAAGTGCAGTTTGATTCCACATATTTAGCCTCCTTGTTTCCTACAAAAATCATGAAGCTAGGCAGGGATTTGTTGAGGATATTGGTTGGTGTTTACAGTAGCCAATAGCGCTGAATGTGCTGAATTATACCCTTAGCTCTGACAGGGAGCACGCAGTGAACATGACCAGGACTGCACCACTGTCTCATATTTTAGACTGTGTAATGCTATGTTACATTTTGTTTCATCCTGTTTTATAGCTATATATTATATTGTACTCCTATGTTTCAACTTCGCCAGCATTTTGTGTTTTTACTTGTGTCATTTCCCTTTTATACATATTGTATGAGCAACACATTCACATACCTAAACGACTGAATAGCTTGATTACCACTGACTCCCAAAAAGGACATATATCATGGTTGGAGAGTACCAGCATCAAGCCAAAGGTCAGGCCGGACCTTTGTCCTCATGTCATTAATATTGTAAAAGTTTGCTTAGGTTCAGACACCAAAGCTACTTGGTTGGGTTTAGGTAGGAAAAGTACTTGGTCAAGTGGGTTAAAATAAGTTACTGTTTAGTACAAGACGTAGCGTTGTACGTTATGTAACGTAAAATGGATCAGAATTGCCTTTTGTTTTCTCACTCAACATGAACAGCCTCTTGGGTGATGGTCCTGTGTTTGTATGACCCATCAATCCACACCTACCTACTATACTATGTCACCTGACTTCCTCATTTGCTCCTATCATAATTTCTACAGACATGTGTGTGTGTGTGTGTGTGTGTGTGTGTGTGTGTGTGTGTGTGAGAGAGAGAGAGAGAGAGAGAGACCTGGTATTTATTACGTTGTGGGGACAAAAATCTGTTTACACAGTGACATTGTGAGGACTCCCCTTCCTTATGGGGACAAAATGCAGGTCCCCTGAAAACTGAGAATAGAGTTATGGGTCAGGTAAGGTTAGGTTAGGTATAGGGTTAGGAATAGGCAGATAGTGGTTATGGTTATGGTTAGGGTAAGGCTCCAGGAAATGAATGTAAGTCTATGTAATGCCCCCACAAGTGATAAAAACACAACGTGTGTGTGTGTGTGTGCGTGTGTGTGTGTGTGTGGGTGGGTGGGTGTGTGTGTGTGTGTGTGTGTGTGTGTGTGTGTGTGTGTGTGTGTGAGCGTGTCTGTGTGTGTGCACGTGTGTGTGACATGCTCCCTGCTGTGTGTGGTTTTGCAGGTCATGGAGAGGCTGTGTCCAGGGAGCTGCTGCAGGTCTTGTTAGCACAATGAGCAGCAGTCAGGGACAGTGTTTGTGCAGGTGGAAGCCCCTGATGTCAGAGCACTCATAAATCTGCCAGGGAAAGGAGTCCATGTGTAGCCTGCACCTCAGCCAGGACATCTTTACTGCCACAGAACAGCACAGCTCGTAACCACACAGTGTCTGAGGCCTAACTTGATTAAACTGTATGCATGAACTTCTGATTAACTTGTCACTTTCTCAGCAGATTAACTAGTCACCAGATTATTCTCCCTCCTTCATTTTCTGTGCCACTGTATCTTACTTCTAATACAACAGAATGAAACATACCAGCAAAGTGGTAAATTTTCAAAAGGCCAAGCTCTGACAGTATATATCCACTGTACACAGCTGCATTTATGGTTGAATAAGTGATGCTATGGCTACAGCTGTACTGTGACCACTCTGTCCTGCCCATATGAACATTAACCAAGAAAGCATTGTTAACATACACAGAGTATGCAGTAGCTCAGAAGGCTGAATGGTGTGAATCACTCTCCCAAGTTCGTCCACTGGCTCTGTATTTGGCCAGATCATTCTGTTGCAGCTGGTGTAAGCGGAGCAGCAGGGGTAGGATTCAAATACAGATGACAGAGGCAGAGCTGATGCTGTTCAATAATGTATTTAAAGTATATTGCATATGGCTAACAGGGCAATGGGGCAGGCAAGGGTCTAAACTGGAGGTGCAGTCCAGAACAGCCAAACAAATCCAAAAAGGAACAGACAGGACTCCAAAGTCCAAATAATCAGACAAAAGGTCAGACAGGCACAGATGACTAAAGGCTTCCAGGTAAAGGATTAAAGGAAATAATCATGCAACATTGGATGATCTTGAAAGGGCTGAGCAGAAAAGAGATAGATAAGCACTGCAGGGCTGACGAGGGGGAGTGGAAACAGGTGAGCAGGTGGGCAGGGAAGGTCAGGTGACTGGACTGGAAAAAGGGGGAGGGCATCTGGTGGACAGGAAGAAAGTAGCAATGAATGTATTTCAGGGAGTGAGACTGTGGCTGGAGGGACGGACAGAGTCATGAGGAGGAAGATGTTAATGATTAAGAGGTGTATTGCTTTTAGATGGTTAGCTTGCCAGTTTTAGACTGAAGCTCCTACTGCTGCTTTAAATAAACTTGCTCTGTAGCTCATCAGCGTTTCCCATACTGTCTGCCTGCTACAGTTTCATGTCAGCATTCCCCTGCCAATAACTGACGCAACAGCAACCAACACACGCATGCATGCGCAACCACACACACTCCAACATACAACTGACACTTGCATTTAACAACACACACGTCCTCTTTCTCTCTCTCTCTCACTCTCTCTCTCTCTCACACACACACACACAAACACACACACACACACACACACACACACACACACACACACACACTTACCTAGTCCTGACTGTGCTCATTGTGTGTTGTGAGTGTAGTCCTGATATTGTGTGTGCAGCACAGGAAACAGAACTGCTACTTTAAAAAAAAAAAAAAAAAAATTGTCTCTAATATTTTGTCACTGAAAATAAAGAGAGATTTTGTTTTTTATTTCTTAAACTACATTTTTGTCTTGTCTCATTTTGTCAATAATATTGCATGTAAATAGTCACAGATAGTGCTTAATGACACAGTGAGGGACAAAAAGGTCACTGGTGAACATACTTTGTCATAGTTTTCATTAACATTATTAACACTGTAATGCAGTCTGCCCACATTCTCTTAAGTTTGAATGGAGAATTACAGCAGTGGTCAGAGGAAATGTCCACAACAGTGTTTCATAGAATCATGTGGAGACTGTAGTTACTGAGACATTTGAACATATTTTAAAACTCATAAAGACTGAAACATCTTCTGATATTTGTGTTGAGCGATGGAAACAGGCTGTCACTGTGGGCTGGTCGAAGTTTAACACTTAACTGTCTGTGTATCGCTGTTGTGCTGTTAATTGTCTAACTAAGCCTGAGGGGGAATAGCTGCAGAGTGTGTGTTTGTGTGTGTTCTAGTATGCCTGTCCTTGTGAGAAGTGGTTGGAGTTTAACATTAACAGTGAGAAAATGCATCGGGAAGACTTTTGCTGATCCACACACCTGTCTGGGTCAAATTTTGGACTAAGCCTATGCTTTAATCTTGTGGAAACACTGTGCCCTAATTACTTGGAAGATTATTGTGTTGGTTGACTTCTCCATCAGGCTGTGAGAAAACAGACATCAGACACTTTGACATATGTTTCCTCAGTTGCTTAGCTCCGATCCTACACGCCCATGTTATTGAGGAGAGATCATCAGGACCTGGGTTGAAGGACTAGTTTGACATTCTGCAAAAGATCAATACCACTCTCAGATCAGACACTAAATGCAAAGCTACAAACAGTTAATTTATCTTTTTGTTGTTGGCTGTTGTTATCTTATAGTTGGCCAGCTGCTGCTGTCTTGTATCTAGCGCGCAGACATGAGAGTGGTTTCACCTCAAACTGCTGTTGTTGGTTGAGGACATCAGTCTTTTGTAGTTGTAGACATTCTGTCTGAAACTCATCCAGACCTTAAAGCCACAACAGACCCTCAAAGAGTATAGAATACAAGACAACATTTTGTAGAGAACCAGCAGTTTATATTTTTAATGCAGACTTATAAAATTTTAAAATCTAATTTGCTTCTGTAATTTGAATGCATGCCTATTGTAGGAAACGTGTGCACTGTAAGTTGTATAATGTTAAACAAAACAAAAACAGAATTAAAATAAATATTGGATCAAAGACTGTGGTTGAATCATCTTATAAACTCTTTCACAACATTTATTTGCTATGGTTATGCTCACCTTCTGTTTGGTGTGGTTTATGTTACATCAAGAGTCTGCAGCTGTGTTCACAGATCTGTGAGGCTGTAGCACAGTGGTATTATGGGCTAAATGCTAACATAAGTTTGCTAACATGTTTCCAACACTGATATTAACATATTGATGTTTAGCATGTAGTGATCTCAGTTATAGGTTAGCATGCTAACATTTACTAAGTGGCATTTAACATAAAGCATAGCTGAGGATGGTAGGAACTTAATTCATTTTGCTGGTATGAAGAAGAATGAACATAAAAACAGTCAGAATAATAGTCAGTATTAATTATACATGCACAAGATTAAAGATCTGGGAGCAATACATTATGTGTATGTAGCAATAGCAATTCCAGCACTTTTTAATTAGTTTTTATGCATTGGACGCAGAGGAGAGGTTATGGATTACTGACACATTTCTGAGACTTGTTGCTCACAGATGTGACTACAAGTATCTATTCTGGGTAAGAGTTGCATGTGTGCTGATTGTGTGGAGTGAAAGGACAGAGTGGCTGCTTGGCTTGTCCCCATGAGAACCACCTGCTTTAGACGATGTTAAAGTGTAATCCAGCCTGCTTCTCCACAGCCTCACAAAGAAAGCAGTGTGGAGTAATCTCCAGTGCCTAATCTCTAACCTTAATCACTGGGACACTGTGGAAAAAAAAAGGCCACAGTCTTTTTGAGCAAGCACCGCCAAATGGTGTGTGCAATTAATCTCCAATTCAGCAACACAAAACAGCCAATTTGTATGTTAAAGAAGGATGTCGGAGGAGGTAGAAAGGGCCAGTTGTAGTTGGACAGTAAGGCTGGGACGTATGTGGTCTCCTTCAACAGCAATCTGCTGCTTAGTGAATAGTGGTGTTTTGATGGTGTGCCATGTGGCAGGACATAGAGGAGATAGAAGGCCTTTTCTGAGGTTTTTGATGGAGATATAGAGGCAGACAGAGCACGGAGGAGGCTGAGAGTGTGGGGTGAGTACATGTAGAGGCCAGAGGTCAGTGTAAGGCATGAGGCATGATGGCTTCTCCTTTGTTCCCCATTATCACACAACTTGTTCTGGTACACTGCTGTTACACACTCTGCTATGGTGGTCCCAACAGCAGACAGATGGCTGAGAGCCCTTACTGTGGTTCAGTCAAATACACCATTCTTTCTTCTCTGAAATTTGTAAGTAAATGTGAAGCTAATCACCAAACTTGTGGTGTGTTTTGGTCTGGCCTTCTGTTTGATTTCTAAATTGCTGGAGAAAAGAATCTTTCTTTGCCATGCTGTAGTAGATGAGGGGTGCCCAAACTCTTTCTCTTAGACAGCCAGACCTCAAACTCAATGGTGGGCCACAGGCCAAATCAAACACCTACTCTACTGTATTGTTAACATGCTAAATGGTACTAGGATCCCTTAACTGAGTTCCTGTGCAAAGTGGCCCTCTGTGCTCAATTTATGAAAAATGAATGACAATTACAGATCCTACATATTTACATTTATTGAATTTCAGATTCATAATTAACTGAAAGCAGAAAGAAGGAATCACTCATCAAACATAATCATATTATTTTACTAGAAAACATTATTGTTGTTGTTTTGTTGGTGTTGTTGTTGTTCTTCTTCTTCTTCTTCTTCTTCTTCTTCTTCTTCTTCTTCTTCTATGGCTGTATTTACCTCCTGCTTGTACCATGTACTGGAGCACTGCCTGGTCTGGTCAGAAGAAGCCAGTGCTCAAACATGAAGTCAACAACAGTAAAGAGTAAAATTGCAGAAAAAAATAATTCACCAATGCAATCACACTGTCTTCAAGTATCAATAGCAATACGCCGCTCTTTCTCTGTAGCAAATTAGTGTTTTATCATTGTACCTTTGCTAACAGAGGATGGATCTACACTGAGTTTGATAGGAAGTGATGGAGGATTAGTAGCCATTGCACAATTGCTGGACAAAGTTTTGTTGTTTGGTGGAGAACACAATCCTGTGCTCCCACCTCGACATCAGCATGCATGAATGTTGGTCAGCGAGCCACTTAGTAGGCAGAAAACAATCACAGCAGCCATCTTCAGACTAGATGAGCTGTGGAAAGTGTTCTTTCCCAGTAATTGTCCCACAATTGTAGAGCAGTATGAGGCTGATTTGCTGCTGTGAGGATTTGCTCGTCTCAAACAGGAAGACCACCACAACATAGGAATGGGAATGAACAGACACATAGATATGGTGGCGTTTCTTCTATAATTAGGTTTAGAAATGTTTTGAATTGATGATTCTGTATGGATGCCTTCGGTGAAATACAGATAAAGAGGTCATGTCTCTCTTTTCACAACCTACAGTGTTGTTTAAACTTAAAACTATGGATGTTACGTGTATTCTCAAGTTGTCACAAATACCCACAACTACACGTCTAATCAAATCTTTCACAAGATGAGAAAATACCAAATTAACACTTCAATGCTAAAGGCAGATGAATAAGTAAGAAACAAGGCAGCAGTGTCCATGTGCTCATGCATTTGTGTATATGTTGTGTTTGAGGTAAATATTTGTAATGGTAGTTGTGCTCGTTGACTGTCATTGAAAAAATAATAACTTGTTTAATTAATGCCATGTTTTATTGAGCCTCTACAATTACATGATGTTGAAATATTAGTGTCACTATGTAACTCTGCTACTCTGAATGTCAGTAGCCATATTTCGATCTATAGTCAAGTGAATTTAAGTGAAATTTTGAAATGCAGCAAAAAAACAAAAACAAAGAAAATGAATTAGGCACATTTCCATAAAGTGGTTTGGAGCAAATAATCTAGGCTACAGAAAGCATTGAGCCGGTTTAGCCACCTGAGAGAACAGTGGAATAGAGTCATGTGCTGTTTGTTATTGTAGAAGCCAATTGAATATTTTAGTAGACCCCTGACCAAACCAGCTCCCATGTAAGCTTAAAGCTCCCATGCTTCATTTTGGCAGTAACTATCGCCCATTAGTGACTTTACACATCACAGTATGATCAACATGAGGAACAACAAATCCACAAGCTGTAAATGTAGTAGCAGAAGGAAATGATCATTACAAAACAGGTGGATCACTTTAAATCCACCCAGTGATGATAACTGAAAGTATTGGAAGCCGTGGAATTTTTCCTTCCTTAGTCTGTTGGCACACATGTTAAACTCATTTGAATGCCTATCCATATTTAGAAATGTACATTTTTTCCTAAATTACGGGTCATACGAAACAACAAGGTAACCAACAGCACAGCGGGCGCCTTTTGACAAAATTGTGAGAAATTTGTAATTTACAATACAAATGTCTTCTTGAAAACATGGTCAAATGCCACAAAAGCTGCTAGCTGCCACTTGCAACACAAGATATGTTTGTTAATTACAACCATTGTGGACATTTAAAATAGTTTAATTCACCTGTTATACATAAGATATTTTAGAAATCAAAATCTGGATTACTCATCAAGCAGCTGCTCTGCACTAAGGTGCTGCCTGTGACAAGGCAGATAGTCAGTCATAGTTTCTAATAGTGGGATGGCACCTGAGGTCAGGCAGCTGCCTGGACTCGCCCCTGTAGATCAGATCAAATTGTCCCTGTTTGTTTGATAATCAGCTGTGTGTCATCCTAATAGATCTACTGTCTTGTCTCTCCTCCTGTGTAAACATACTTCCTCTTCCTTTCTCCTGTGACTGCTGAAACACAGCAAAGCCAGACATTAGCACGTCCTGGACACACTGCCGGCTTCGTCTCCAAGCCTCATAAAGACGCAGTCCAGGATGGGCTCGTCATTCCTCTTTCTGCCTTTAGCCGCTTCTGATGAGGGGAATGGGAGATAAAGCTGTCTTTGCCTGGCAAGAACGGGAACACGCAGCAGGGAGGAGGAGAAGGGAAGGTGTTCTGTTTCAGGATTCACAGGAATTAGTGGTGAAAGGTTGTGAAAATAACACCGAGGCCCAAGCTGTGCGTGAAATTGTGAACAGAGGGATTAATGGGACTGTAAAAAGAGCATTAAAGCCCAGCCCCACCCCCAAACCACTTCACAAAGGTATGTGTGGGACAACACATTGCTCCACAAGGTCTCTGCTGGTGTGTGGGTGTGTGTGTGTGTGTGTGTGTGTAAGATGGATAGAGACCATCTCCTCTTACTCCATGATGATGTTAATGAGAAAAACAGAAAAAAACATCAAGTATGATTGCGGTGTTTGAAGAAAGGAGTGACACAGTCTCTAGCCAGTTGTTGAAAGCTTTTCCATTTGGCATTCTGTTTATCGTCTCTTAGATGTTTTCTACCGATTACAAAATTGCAAACACGATGAACAAAACACTTGTATTCCCTGCACTTACTGTAACTGCTCATACAGTATGTGTTCTGCGTCCTCTGAGGCGCTGCAGTCTGGTCAACAATGCAATGTTTGTGTTGTTTAACCTTTTTTTTTCAGCAGACTTGTCAGATCCTCCATGTTGATTGCAGTGACATTTTCTGACATTTGAGCATATGGACACACATCTGAAACGGGATGGGAATACCTCATGTGGAACAAGAACCGAGATAATCCCAAAAACTAACACTGAAGTCTGTTGTCTGCTTTTCAGGGATCAATACCACAGACACGCTGCTCTTTCCACAGCTGAGCTTCAGGTATAAGCAGACACAAAGAGGGTTTAAATGCCAACAGAACAGCAACTCAGAATATAGCTGCTCAGACACATGGCCTCTCCGTGCATCACGTAGTTTGACTGTGGTCAAAGCTTTGCAAAGAGTCGGTGTGTGTGTGTGTGTGTGTGTGTGTGTGTGTGTGTGTGTGTGTGTGTGTGTGTTTGTAAACCATAATATGTCTCCTTATGTTACTGTTAAGTCACTGTGTGTTTATCTAATCAAATGTACTTCAGAAAGTTATCCCAATAGTTCTGTTAAATTGATGGAACACAACGAATTTGGCCATCCATTTGGGTAATAAAATATTTTACTACTATATTAATAATTAAGAAAGGAAAAATTAGAAGAAAAAGGATCTATTTATCTGTCATCTATATTCATAGTATGTATGTCGTTGCATTAAAGTCTGATTCTGACTGGCTAACATTTCTATTGCTAATATATTTATATGGGAGTAAAAACAGTTTCTTGTAACATTTTCCTACAAAAGGCAATGCTTGGTTTTTATAAGGAAATACACCATTTTTCTTTTTCAAAATGTCCCACCTATCTTCACATTCTAGACTCTTTCTTGGGAATGTATTCATTTCCTTTGCTGTGTTCATACTGTCAGCACTTTTACCGTATATGTGATGTAAAGTTAGTTTAAACAAGTGTAAAATTACTTACTATTTTCATGTTTTGGAGCTAAATATAACATGAACAGAGTAAGTGAAACATTGGACATTTTGGTTTGTCCAATCAACCAAAACATAATTGTGATAACAATATTAATTGCTGCACTGCATTGTAATATTGACTGGATCACCATTAATGTTATTAGTTCCACCTGAATTTTTTTTCCTCTATGGCAGCTCAAAACAGGTATATTGGGAACAATAAAAACACAAATGCACTTTATTAAGGTTTAAGATTAAGGCTAGCTGAATTTATTTGGAGAGTAAAATGGTGTGTACAAGATGAACAAACACATGCAAAGAAACATGCAGCTCTTGTTCCTCATACTGATATTTTACAAATTATTCAGCTTTGGCGCTAATGTCTGCAGTATTGGTGATAAAAAAAAATACCATCAATTAATATTTCTTTTAGAACTTTGAACTCATGCCACATTCTGTTAATCTACATAAGATGTCTGCCTTCCATCCTCATGGGAGCAAATTCTGTGTGAAGTCCTGTGATTTTAGAAATGATTCAGGCTCCTACACTTCTCATAAATCAAGACATGTCATGACAAATTTACACACTAACTACTGCAGTTCATCTACTTTAATTTTTTTTTTTAATTTTCTCACTTAAAGATCTTAAATATAGACTTGATTAAGTATTCGATTTGATGTGTGTGTGTGCGTGTGTGCGTGTGTGTGTGTGTGTGTGTGTGTGTGTGTGTGTGTGCATGCGTGCGCATATGCATGCATGTGTGTGAGTGTACATCCTTCCAGAACATTCTTTTAAGCAACAGCAGGCCCCTCACCTGTCTGGGCTCGGGTACAATGAGGAGCTCAGGTTTCCTCACTGGGCATGCTCCAAAGCTCTGTCGTTAACAGCACAAGATTAGCCAACCTGCATTTGAGCTTCCTGTTGTTTCTTCAGAAAGGGACACCACCAAGATGTAAGACTGTTCCCAGTAAAATGTAGTCAAGTAACATAGTTACAGTATGTTTAAAATGGAAATGCATTTATGATATATAGGAATTCATTGACGGACACCAGTTATAAACTCAGACTGAACTAAAAAACAAATTCTGCAGTACAAAGCAGTACAGTGCACACCCACAGATACATTAAAGCTACATGAATTGAAAAGCAATATGTCAATGTTGAGCTGCTACTTGCAGGGCTAGTGGTGAACTGCTGTAGCTGGCGAGCTAAAGGTTAGCTTCTCTGCATTTTCTCTCCACTGTTCTGTTTGCTTCCCGCTGGAATCTCATCGCCACTGCACCACCATTCCTTTCAGTAAAGTCATCAAAGGGGGAAATAAAGCTCTCCAAGCAAACATGCTTGCTCATGGTCATTTAGCAAATTCGTGAATTAAGGTTAGTTGCAAATGGAACAATAAGTTTACACAGTTTATTAAAATATGTATTTGCACTCTTGACCCCTGCCTCTGTAAATTATTCCTCATTTGTGGAGCATTCCCACAGAGGAGGTGAATAATACTTTCTGGTGCAGTACAGCTACGATAGCTTCCCCTGTTTTCCTCTGCATGTCCTCAGAGGTCAGCACGGTCTAGACAGTTTGCTATTGGTCAACGGTGCATGCCAAAAATTCATGAACGTTAACTTCAGGCAGAGCATTAACACAGATTTCATTTCACCTCCTTGAGTGAATCCTTTCAATTCAATTCAGTTTTATTTATATAGCGTCAAATCACAACAGAAGTTGTCTTAGGACACTTTCCATATAAAGCTAGTACAGATCAAACTCTTTATCTACAGAGACCCAACAGTTCCCTCATGAGCAAACACTTGGCGACAGTGGCGTGGAAAAACTTCCTCTCATCACTGTTCCATTGGGGTAATTTGATATCACTGCAAAATGTCACAGTTTAAAATCCTGCTGTGTCCATTTGTAATGGTAAATTAAAATGTAATCGCTATTGTCAGCATGACAATAACCGTTTCTGTTTTTTCCTCATTACCTGCAGGTTTCATGTATTTTAAAAATACCTTTATTTTAGTGGACTTTATTTTTTAAAATACACACAACACTGTTTTCTGTGAATAATAATGTTAATTGTGAATAATCTCAGAAGCTAATTAGTTTTGTTAAATGACGCTTTACTTTAAGTTGAAGTGCCCAAAAATTGGGCACAGTAAAAGTAAAAGTACTTTTATGCCTAAATACTAAAACATGCATTTTTGACATTTATTCAATATAGATAGAAGAAACAGATAAACACTGGATGAGAATTTCTTCTTTTTTGTCTGTGTTTCACTGGGCCTTTCATTTTAGATATGTAAAGTATTTATGTTTGACTTCAGGTTTTTGCATCAGTTGAATTGGTTTGGGTTAAAAGAGAAAACTATTTGCTGAAAAGGATTACTCATGTTTCTGGTTTGAGCTGGAGGTTGAACTTGGGTCACTAAGTTCAAAGCAGAAGTATCTGTCCATCACCCCCTACAGACATGCCCACTCTTACTTTCCACCATGCTGTTTGGAAGCCAAACTCCTGCCTGACTCTATCTAATCCAGTCCTGCTGGGGAAACCTAATTAACAGAGTGTTTGCGTTTTCAGACATCATGCTCATCTCACACAGTTTCCTGAGGCCAGGCTGCTGTTACATGCTTGTTAGGTGAATGTGTTGAGCTGAAAAGCATCTGTAAATGATTTGTCAGTGAGACATCCTGGATGTAAGGACATGAATGGGGTGCCACGGAGAGAGGCTTGCAAAACAAATGAGTGCAGAAGTTAACCTCATGGAGCCTCCATTAGACATGCACTGCTACCTCTAACTGCAGAGAGACGGGTGGGGGAGGTGGTTTGGAGCAGAGGACGGAGGGAACAGAAGGCTTGAACTTATATCACTCTCAGCAAACACTCATAAGTTAATCCAATTAGAACAACCAATCATTGTAAATGCAGACTAAAAGTTAACAACAGCCCTCAGGCTCAAGTGTCTCACTGTGTCAGAGATCACTTGACTACTTCTCACTTCTGTTACTGGAGGCCTCTTTTAAATGCTAAGCCTCGCAAACAGTTCTTAGATAGTTTATTAGATATCTGTCTGTGAGATTACAGCCCAATAACGGCGGTGACTGGAATTTTGTTTGTGATCTACAGTGAATTGAAAAAAGCATACTAAGAGTGTACAGCCATGTTAGTGGCTCTGTGAGACAATAGCCTGCTTATGAGTCTTGAGGTACATGTTAAAATCAGCATGCTGACATGCTGACAGTGACAATGCTAACATGCTGGTGTTCAGCATGGTCACCATCCTAGTTTACCATATTACATGCTAACATTTGGTAATTAGCCTCTCTTTGCTGAACCATCAGGTGCCCTGGAACCCTCTCTCCCCTCTGGCTGCCAATGACTCATTCCAGATGTTTGGATCAGGAGCTTCATCCTCCACAAGATTGAAGCTCTTCTCTTGTCTCTCTCTCTCTATCTGTGTGTGTGTGTGTGTGTGTGTGTGTGTGTGTGTGTGTGTGTGTGTGTGTGTGTGTGTGTTTCTTTTCCCCAGTCTATTTGAATGGTGTGCTTGAGCTTGCCTCTTGTGTAGCCTGTCCTCTTTTCCTCTTTCTAGGTCTCCGTGGTGGAAAGAGGTTGTGAGGCTGATGCTATAACATTGTTGCAATATCTTGTGCAATATTACATATTTTCTTCAATATTATATATTCACCTTTTTGGTAGTAAGTCTATACATATATATCTTATCTTATCCCATATTCTGTGAAGACCTGCCCCTTTTGCCAAGAGCCTGGGCAAAATTCTTTCTGTCCCCATTCCCATTCTTTCACAAAGTCCTGAGCGTTTCAGCCATCTTTGTAGTCTGCATGGCTAAAAACCTTTTGAACTACGACTAAGCAGGGCTTTATTAGCTACGTTGACTGTTGGACCGGGTGTGACCTTTACAAATTGGATGGCCTGGACCCCAACAGAAAGGTTATTTAATGACTTGCTAAAAATTTCCAGCATATTGCTTTTAATATGGACTGATACCCACCTCAGCACAACCTCAGTCTAGAAGTCCCTCCTATCCACAGTGATGAGCATCTCTCCCTAGGTACTGTGGAACACTCCACCAACTGTACCCCTCTTAGGGTTACTTAATGGCAGAAAGTTTGTTGTAATGCAAAATAGCAGTGAACAGGAGAGGTTAGTGTTAGGGTTAAGAGCAAACTTAGTTCTCATTCCACCCACTTCCAACAACTTCCAACAGCAAAATCAGAAAAAAAAAATAAAAAAAAATAATTTAATATCATCAATATCAATATCGTTTACAGCCTGCAACTGTATTTGCTGCTGATTCCATCTCCAACATTTCGGCTGTGTTTAGTCTACTTAATATCAATATCCCTTACAATCAAGTCCTTTCTATTCCTTGTCTCTATTGTGACTAACAATATTGATTTCTTATTCAGCAGTGAGTCCAGGATAAGCCCTAGATACTGTGTCCCACTACCTGCTTCTACTTTCAATTGAATTCCAAGTCAACTGCGAAAAGTTCTTAGGTGTACCGGATACTTTTAATTGAACATGTTAGACTATTCTTGATGACACTGCCCTTTTCAAGATGAAACAAGCAAAACATAACGGCCTCCCCTGGCTTAATGACCATTCAAGTGATTTAAAGAGACATGCAAAGTATTCTTATTGCTCATATTTGATTGCTAGTAGCTGCCACAACCCCTCAGACTCAGAGATTATCTCTCCTCCTAGCCAACATTTGGAAGCATCCACTGAGATTTGTGAGCAATTTCTCCATCATTCCCATATATAAAATAGATGGCATTAGACTTCATATAACTTCTCTGACAAGAAATCTCCTCATCTATACTGAACCCTCAAATTGAACCAGCAAATTTCAGTGCTAGAATTGAAGGAGTTAATATCCCGCTTAAATTCCTCCACCTGTCATTAACACATTATCCTCATTTGGTTTCTGAGAGACGTATTTCAGCCTGCAAAATTTCTTATCAACTGCTCACTGTCTGAGGGCTGCGTCCATCCAGTTTAAGAAATGCAATAGTTCGACCTCTTCTGAAGAAACCTCCACTTGACCCTCTTGTTTTAAACACTTTTAGGCCAATTTCAAACTTACCTTTTTATCTTAACTTTTTGAAAAGTCTGTTGCCTTTCAATTAATGTCACACATGAATCACAGTAATATTTCTGAGCAATTTCAATCAGGATTCCGTGCCCAGCAGAGCAAAGAAACAGGTCCTATCATGGTTACCAGTAATTCACTTGTCACATTATTTCATATAAATATTACTTTACACCATATTCATTTTCATCTAAATATGCCTATTCCATACTTCTGAGCCTTTGATACTGAACATAGAAAAAAAAAAAAATCAAAGTCAACCAAGTCTAGTTTCTATGGAAACAGAAGTTAGCAAGTGAGCACATAGATGCCAGGTTGGGCCGCCCACACTAGGTGACCCTCAAGATCAAGAAAAATTAGATAAAGATCATCTTGCCTCTTGTATGCTAATTCAGCAGACCTTGCTAGCTGCTATTTATCTGGAATATTAGCAAAAATGACAATTCTGCAACATGTCTATACAGCAGCAGCTTTAGGTGATGCGCTAAAGGCCTTGTGTCACAGTAGAGACAAAATCAAGGTGAGCCATACAGTCACATTAGGTGCACTGCAATTCAACGTGAACCACACAACAGCTCTGCCATGAACTCTACTTTTACAAAGTTTATCATTTTTCAGTTTTTGTTGACACAGTCAGAATTGTACTGATCCTACTTTGCGTTTATTATAGAGGTGATAGTTGGTGTTGGTGTTGGTGTTGAGTGCATTTTATTGAAAGGTATATAATGCAATATATAATGCAGTCCAGTCCAACAGCATGGCAAAGTACAACCTCAATAATAAAGATATAATTCTGACAGTGTCAGTCATAGTTGGACCAGTTGGCACACCAATGTAATGAGGGTATGTATGGGTTTTATGGTTTGTTTGAAACATGAAAATCCATTTGACCCAGTATTTACTGTAATAGCTCTGCTACCTTTGACACATGTAATACCCCTGTTTATGTCTGTTACTGCTGTTCTCTGCAGTTGTCAGTAGTGTTAAGGTTACATTCTAACATTTACCATTAACATCATGTCCTACTTTTACAGTGATGCCCAAAGATCAATGAAAATTACTTTAAGTGTCTGAAATTTTTACTTAATATTTAAAATGAAATAAAGTGAACATGTACAAAATAAACATCATTGTAACATTGTGGGAAGGACATTTTGTAACGTGACTGAAAAAAGGTTGAGAAACATTGCTGTCCACAATGCACAGGGGTTGAAGGGGGGCAGATATTTTATGAGTGATGGACAACTTTCAGCAATATTAATGTTTCTGAAGTCAATATTAATGACTTCAGAAAATGCACACTACTAAAGTTATCCACCAGTGGAAGAGACCCAGTCTGTCCTGAGAATGATGGTCAAGACAGCTTGGCAACCTCTGGCAACAAGACAAAAAGTCAGAAATTATCTACTTTCTACTTAAACCATGAGCTCCCTCCCCGACCTGATACACCACACCCACTCCTGCACCTCACTGAATTGTTTACAAACATATAACACATTGTCATATGTAGGAATAAAATACATTTTTGAGAGAGGGCCAAGGGACAATGGTACGCAGTACAGGGTAATATCAGTCTTATTTAAATCAACAAAAGCACCATGTGAGGAGGAGGTTGGGGTGGTGGACAAGCTGTAGCAACAAACAGTGTTGGCATGAGCATAATCAGCAGAGTGCCAGTGAGATATGTCAAGTGATAATGCCTGCGCTGTGCACAGCATGAATATGATTGGACTTTAGTAGCCACATAGCTGTGGATGAGCCGATCATTGTAAAGCATATTTCAACCAATACAACATGACTGAACTGAACTAATGCTAAGCCTAATCAGCATGACATGTCTTTCTGGTAAGAACAAACCAGAATGCAGTACTATTTACCACAGGCACAGTAAATACAAGATGACTTGGGACACATTTCTGGACATTATCTTTCCATCATCATGCTTAAATATGACCTTTCTATTCTAGGATGGGATTGGAGCCTCTCATGAATGTCTTGCATCACAACATATAGGAACCTCACAGTGTACTAATGGCAGTCTAACAAAAGTTTAGTTCAGAATTATAAAAAGAAGCAAAACAAATCAAAAGATGTTAGAATAGAATTGAGTTTGTTAACTTCTTGTGTAGTTTTAAGTAAATTTGTTTAAACAAATATGCCATCAAATATAACATTTTAGATGTGAATGAAACAGGCAGATTTTTTCCAGAAGAAAAGGCTGATACCTTTACCATATTTTATTGGCCTAAACCCGGAGCCCTTCCCAACCTGCTTTGCTGTTGACACTGCTTCTTGCTTCCTTGCTGGTTTCTTAGCAACGTGTTGGTACCTAATGGGCAGAGCTACATCAACCTTGTTGACAGTGAGTGAAAGACCTGCTGGAGAGGACAGAGGCTGCTAAAAGAAGTGCTAAAGTGAGGAATAACTAGCAGAATGAAAAGCTTTTAATGTGGAGGTAATAGGCAAGGTAGAGGCCTGGAAGAGTCCAGCAACAGAGCAGAGTGAGATGACTAAAGCAAACAGTAAATGTCCATCACACTGGAGAGAAGGCTGGCCCTCATCCCTGACCTCCATACATCCACAAATCTACTGGCTTAATTGGAGATTCTGCTGCATTGCTTTCCATCAGCGTTCTTTATTTGCCAGTGCAGCCACACCTAACCTGTGCAAATTTTAGTGTGCTTATAGCCAGGGGGAAAAAAAAAAGATATCTAAAATTCATCCAATTGAATCAAAGCAGACTGCTGTGGTGGAAATGCTTACAGCTGTCCTGTACAAATAAAAAAGCAAGTGTGAAATTCATGTCTTCACATTTGAAATATTTAAAATGTATGTAAACCTGTATCATTTGACTTTTCATCACGTGTGAAACACTCTAAAAGCATTTGTGCCTCTACGTGAGCTAACTACATGTAACATGCTGTGTTATGTGATAAACCACATGTGCCTCTGTTAATGTACCATGGTGGTTCACATATGAAATATGATGATGTTTTCACATTGGGCATCCTGTAGATCTGATGTGAGGTGCCTGTAACCACATGATAAGCATTACAATTTGCAATTACAATTACAATTTGTCATTTGGCAGACGCTTTTATCCAAAGCAACATACATTACATTTTCATACATCACAAGCAAGAATCTGGACAGGAGAGAACAATAACAGTAATTATACCATGGTCTGGGTGAATACTCGATTCTGATTGGCTGCAGGGTGTCCGTTAAAAAGTGTTGTAGGACACATATAAAAAAGTTCCGGTCAAATAGCCTGATTGTTCTAAATTACTGCGCTGGCTCAAACGCTAGTTGGTAATCGTGGCAACAGAAACTCAGAACATACGTTAACATACGTTATTTCACAGTTTATTTCTCACAACGGCAATGATTTAGGATAGACTTACTTGCTTGATACACATTTTATGATCAGAGTGAATGGTGGATAATATTTCTTGCAATAAAAACGATTTAGGAAACTGTGGAATCTGTGGACTTTGATTCTTTGAAACAAAATTTCGCATCATCCTCTGGACACACACAAGTTGTAAGAGGTGCACTTGCCCTCTGAAATGATACTTTGGATCACGTAACATAACGTTAAGCAATCATCTCACTTCCCTCCACTGATTAGGCCTAATGTAACAGCTGCGGCCGACCGAGCTGCAGGTTCTGTGGCCAGAGCCGGTTACCTTGGCAACTCGTCACAACGAGAGATATTAAATAGTCCACTCAGCCGCTTCTTGTGAAAAACTTACGATTTTAATGGTAAAAAAACAACATTAGCGTATTAATAATTGATTTAATATTTATTTCTTTCGTAAGTGACCATGGTATAAACGGGATAATGCCCTTCGAGGTGTCCATTATCAGAAATGAATGGACTTAGCGGAAGCAACACCTCCACGTCATCCATTCATTTTTGATAATGGACACCTCGTCGGGCATTATCCCTTACGTACCCTAATGCAAATTTCTGGTCCAATTGGACATAGGTGCCACGAGGCAGTGCTATGAAGTAATACATATAGTGCATAGAGTGAATAGAGAGTTTTTTTTTGTTTTTTTTTTTAGAAAGAAGGTGCTCAGTAAAGAGCTTGGTCTTTAGTCTTTTTCTAAAGATTGAGAGGGACTCTGCAGATCAAATGGAGTTGAAGAAAAGAGTCTAGCTAGAGACTTGGGGCCTTTTTGAGCTGGCAGCACCAGGCGCCGTTCCTGGGCAGAGCATAGTGAGCGGGAGGGAGCATAAAGCTGAATGAGGGTGTTCAGGTAGGTCGGAGTGGTTTTGGTGGCAATTTTGTAGGCGAGCATCTAGGACTTATACTTTATGCAGGCAGCAACTGGGAGCCAGTGGAGGGAAATGAACAGCGGAGTGACATGTGCTCGTTTGGGCTGGTTGAAGACCAGGCGAGCCGCTACATTCTGTATCATCTGCAAAGGTTTTAACGAGCATGCTGGGAGCCCTGCCAGTGAGGAATTACAATAGTTGAGGTGTGATAGTACCAGCGCTTGTACTAGGAGTTGTGTTGCATGTTCAGACAGGTCTGATCTTCCTGATGTTGTACAGGGCAAATCGGGATGACCAAGCAACAGAGGCCACATGCTCTTTAAAAGTTAGTTGGTCATCAATCATGACACCCAAGTTTCTGGCAGATTTTGTGGGAGTGAGCAGAGCTGAGTCAAGCTGGATACTGATCTGTTGTTGTGTAGGGGGACTGGCCAGGATGACAAGAAGCTCAGTCTATGACAGTTTTCGCTGAAGGTGGCGTTCCTTCATCCATGCCAAGATATCGGCGAGTTGAGCAATAGTAGAACAAAGGACCGACCAGTATCTCTAGCTAATCGTAGTGTTTCCACTACAGATAACAGCGCAGTTTCTGTAGAGTGTCTGCATTTGAAACTGGATTGGCTATTATGCAGGTTGTTCTCAGAAAGGAATTCAGAGACTCGATTAAAAACCGTGCACTCAAGAGTCTTGGAAAGGAAAGTGAGGAGTGAAACCGGCCTGTAATTTTCAACTTGAGCTGGGTTGAGTGTAGGAAGTGAGGAATTGATCATGTAGGTGACAGCAGGGATAAGTGTGGGTGAAATGGCCTGCAGGAGGTTGGAGGGTATAGGGTCCAATGGACTTGTAGGGGGCGAGAGTTGAGCAGAAGGTTGGAGCGTGCTCCTTTGTGACATGGGAAAATGAGGAGAGTGAGGCCCTGTTACCTGGTGGTATCCTACTGAGTTGGTCAGGCTCAGAGAACTGGTTGCTGATGGTCAAAACCTTATCAGTAAAGAAGGAAGCAAAGTGATCGGCTGTGAGCAAAGTTGAGGGTGGAGGTGGTAGGGGGTTGAGTAGTGAGTTAAAAGCAGAAAATAGTTAGATAATAAGTGGACTTGACACTTTTCAGATGGGAAGAGAATGCAGACAGGAGAGTCTGATAGTCCGAAGGATCTCTGCTTTTGCTCCATTTCTCTCTGCAGGGGCGGGGCTTGTGGGCAGGCAAGCCAGGCAGCTGCTTGGAGCCCCTGGCCACTTATTTACAACAATGATTGTTGAAAAGCCTGGGCTTTCTGGGACCTCTGCTGGTCCCTGGACCTCACTAATCTATTTTTTCAGTATTCATCTCAAATGTCCCAGAAATCATGCATTTATGTGTGCAAAAACCAAATTGTTGCGGCGTGCATGGGTGGGGTAGGGGCCCCAGGGATTTCTTGCTTGGAGCCCCAAGAGAACCTAGCAACTCCACTGTCTCTCGGCTGATCTGAGCACCGCCCATTGCTCTCTGATGGAGCCATGGACTGGTGGGGGGTTTACGAGCAAGTTTGGATGAGAGTGGACATAGATTGTTTAGAGAGGTGTCTAGCGAAGAGCAGTGTGTCTCTTGCCTCATTCACAGGGAGTGAGGAGAAAATACTGTGTGGAGGCATGGTTGCTGAGACCTCATCGGAGAGTTGAGCCGGTGTGAGGGACCAGAGGTTTCGTCTGAAGAAGATCGTGAGGATGCGTGAGGATGCTCTTGTAAGGATACAGAGAATTGAATAAAGAAGTGGTCTGATACATGTAAGGGGGTGACAGTTAGCTTAGCCGTGCAGCAGTTTCAAATGGTAATTAAGCCAAGAGTATTGCCCGCTTTGTACAGGAGCGATGGAGACCTGTTTGAGGTCAAATGCGGACAGCAGTGAAAGGATGTCGACCGCATGGGGTTTGTTAAGACGGATATTCATGTCATCCATGACAATCAGTGGGGCACCATC
The DNA here is from genome assembly GCA_037975065.1 of Chaetodon trifasciatus. NCBI lineage: Eukaryota > Metazoa > Chordata > Actinopteri > Chaetodontiformes > Chaetodontidae > Chaetodon > Chaetodon trifasciatus. The sequence goes on from JBBMOE010000005.1 coordinate 13,953,432, forward strand.
TTCAGGAATGGCTGAGAGTAGAATGTCCAGTTCAGCAATTAAGTTCCCCAGTATGCGATACACGACTAATATATATGATTGCATGATATTCAAAGGAGGAGTTATTGCTTAGAGGAGTAAGCTCGATGAATTTCCAGTTTAAGGAAATGAGTGCACCCGTGCCACCTCCTTGTCCATCAGGATGAGGTGTGTAGGAGAAAGTAGAGTAAGCTGAAAGCGCACCTGGTGTGGCTCTGTTTTCTGGACAGATCCAGGTTTTGGTCAGGGCTAGTACCTGAATTTGATATAGCTTTACAAGTGCTTGGATCAATTCAGTCTTGTTTACAGCAGACTGGCAATTCCATATGGCAAAGGAAAAAGCAGAGGGAGTAGCTGAGGTTTTCCTGAGTGAGTAGTGGCTCTCAGGATTGCGTTGCCTTTTATGGCCAATGTGTTTATTTCGCATTCCCTGGATGACCAGGGTATTTTGTTAGCATATGGTGTGTGCGCAGGAATGCAGCAGGAGTAGTGTAAGAGTAGTGGAGGTTACATGTGTCCTCGCTCAGTGGACTCGAGCAAGTAGACTTGCAGGTCTTTACCCAAAAGGGTCTTCATACAAAAGGGCTGACGCTTCAGTGCAGCCTGTGTGTTAAATATAAGAAATGCCACAGCTGTGCCCCATCACAGCTCATCAACAGGACTGAACCCACCACTTAAGGATTTCGCCGACAAGCAGCAGATGGAGGGCATGAACCGTGTCAGCCGACCCTACTATCGAAACTCAGAGTAAGAGCAAGTGCTCCGTGATAACAACAACAAAGCCTGCTAACAGTCAAGACCCTAATTTGAGTCAGAAATGACAACAGAAAACAATTGATCAATTGCCAACTCCTATCTTCCACGACCTAACTTGTTCTCATGTAATTGAGTTAACATCATAAATTCAAATGTGTTAATTAAAAAGCTCTTGTAAAATGTGACCAGCCATGAGAAAACCAGCAACAAGTCTCCCAGGGGGCATTTTGAGTTATTTACAGATTCTGAAAGTGTAGTTTCTAAGCTTTCAAACGATGTCCAACACATGGAAATCTGAAAATATTTGAAGAAGATGTGGCCATTTCAATGTAGACACTTCTCAAACAAGTTTAGTGAGAAATCCAGCCTGAAAGATTCTCATCTAGGTGAGCCAGGTAACACAGTGCTGCTCATTGCATCTCATTTACATAAGTCCAACCCCCTACTGGTCTAGCCATCAGTGACTGGTATCTGTTAGCCCACAGGACGGAAACTATTGTACTAGTTTGAACAATGGTTATCAAATGGAAATGTAAATTCTTTTGTTACAAAAAGCCCCTGAATAAAAATGAAAAAAAAGAAAGGTAATAGGCTTAAGAGTTATAAGGAGCAAATGTAGATACTTATTTCTAATATTAAATAAAATAAAATAAATTCTGTCACTCTGCAGTGGGATGGCCAATGCTGCTATATGTACAGGACATTAACAGAGGCCGGCACTTGATGATCATAAACTCCACGAGGGGTGAACAGTGTCCACGAATCACCACAGCATCTTGACACCAAGCATCCCTGATGTAAACACAGACCCCACCGCCGCGGATCTAACCTCCTTCAATGAGGGCTCTGTCTGCTCGGTAGCATGTTAGTCGGTCCAGCTGGATGGCGGAGTCGGGTATGCTGTTATTGAGCCATGTTTCCGTAAAAACGAAAACACAGCACTCTCTCGCGCTCTGCTGGGTCGATCTCAGAAGGTGTATATAGTCCAGTTTGTTGTCCAAGGGGCATACATTGGCAAGTACGATAGATGGTATAGCTGGCTTGTGTGGATTCGCCACTAGCCTCGCCCGGATACCCCCGTGCTTTCCCCGCTTCCGCCTCCTCTCGCACCGCCTGCAGTGCTTCCTCTGCTCCTCTTACACTGTAGTAGTGGGGGAAACGGGCCGCCAGAGTACGCTGAGGTCGAGTGACTCAGCTTAATTTAGCGTGTGCTGGGTTTAATTTGCAGATTGCTGTGTTGCCAATGTCAAAAAGAGTCCCACGGCTGTATGTGCGCATTGGGACAAACAAGCGCGAGGAAAACATAAAATCACTCGAACACACCGACAAAGACAAACATGTAGATACCACATTATCGGGACAGAGAGGAGCCACTGCGTCCACACGCGCCGCCATCACTACTACTACTCTTCTTCGTATTCTTCATCGTCTTCATCCTCAGCTAAGATCAACTGTAGATTAGGGATGTTCTCCAGTGTAATGCAGTTGCTCTCATCGATTTCTTCAGTTTCATCCTCTAGTTCAGGTTCAGAATCAGAAGTGAGATTGTTGTGGGCATAACCAGAATCTGCATAAGTAGCCATGTGGTTCCCTTTTAGCGTGCAGCTGATTGGCTGCAAAAAGAACAGAAGCACGTGAACAGCCAAAGAAAGCCAGTATGCTAATTTACTGTTGAATCGCCACACCCCCAACTAGTACTGTGAATTTCCGTTAAAACAACCCAAATTCAAATACAAAGTTTATGGTTTTAAGGCCCCCAATACTGTTATTTGAAACATGGAGTGGCTTCTTCATGATTTCAATTTACATATTCTGCAAAAAAAATGAAAATCACTAATTTAAAAAAAAAAAGATCGATTTTTCCTTGTTACACAACTAGCGCTGGGGCGACTTGTTGCTGGTCTTCTCGTGGCAGGTCACAAATTCTGTTTCACATGTGAAATATCCAAAAATCACAAGTGAATTTATGAATTAAATTTTAATTACATGTTCAAAAATGACAGTCTGTCTTTGTGTCTTTGTAAACTTGAACAGTTTACAAAATGGACCCATAAAAGAGGTCAACTGAATATATTTTAACTCAGGCTAACTTAATAGACCTAACTAACTGGACACAAAAAGGAACATGAATAATGGCTGATCAGACCAATAAAGGGGGCAATACCAACTAAACTACAAAGAAAATGTCGCAAGTAGTCTATTATAATAGTGTAGTATAAATATATTAATAATTAAACATAACCAAAAGATCAACACCCTGGACCAGTCACCAGTCGATCACAGGGCAACATAGACATACAAACATTCACTCTCACACCTAATCTTAGAGTAACCAATTAACCTAATGAGCATGTTTTTGGTCTGTGGGAGGAAGCTGGAGTGCCCGGAAAGAACCCACGCAAGCACGGGAAGAACATGCAAACTTCACACAGAAAGGCCCCGCCCGACCCAGTGATCGAACCGGCGACCTTCTTGCTGTGAAGCATGCGCGCTACCTGCTGCGCCACCTTCCCCATCAACAAACTTATAGAGTCGAAATAAATAAAGAAATTGTAAACCAGAAATGCCAATCCTCCCCTATGACGTGGCAGGCACTTGGCACAATCCAGTTGGTCACATCCTGTATTTAACAGCTTTGCTTCAGCAGGTGCATCCTTTGCTCAGACCTGACAAGAGGTCCATCCAACAGCAGCACCCTCCACCCTGGTAACTCAAGAAATAGGAAGTAGAACCACTTATGAAAAACTTAGCTGAAGACAAAGTAAAGTGTGACCATGCAGAAGATAACTACATGTGCACTGCAAATAGAATATAGTACTACCAGCTATGCTAAATCAACAAGAGTATGTTCAATTCAATTCAATTCAATTTTATTTGTATAGCGCCAAATCACAACAAAAGTTGTCTCAGGACACTTTACATATAGAGCTGGTACAGGCCGAGCTCTTTTATCTACAGAGACCCAACAATTCCCTCATGAGCAAGCACTTGGCAACAGCGGTGAGGAAAAACTTCCTTTTAACAGGCAGAAACCTCAGGCAGAACCAGGCTCTGGGTGGGCGGCCATCTGCCTCGACCGGTTGGGTGAGAGAGGGAGAGCGAGAGAGTGAGAGAGACAGAGAGAGAGAGAGACAGAAATGCTGTCGGAGAGAGAGAGAGAGACAGACAGAGAGAGACAGACAGAAATGCAGTCAGAGAGAGAGAGAGACAGACAGACAGAGAGAGACAGACAGACATGCAGTCACAGTACAGTGACAGTGGATGTAATAACAGTAATAGCATTTGCAGTGGATGTCAGGCAGGGCCATGGTAGGAGACGTAGCTGTAATCCACGATCCAGATTCAGCCACTGTCCATGGGAACCTGCGAGACGACAAAGCACAGAAACTCCGGGGAAGGAGCTAAATTAGTACCACGCCGTGGTAGGACATGAAAGCGTGCAGATGGAGAGGGACAGAGGAGCTCGGTGTATCTTTGGAGGTCCCCCGACAGTCTAATGCTATGGCAGCATAACTAGGGGCTGGTCCAGGACAAGCCTGAGCCAGCCCTAACTATAAGCTTTATCAAAAAGGAAAGTTTTAAGCCTACTCTTAAATGTAGAGACAGTGTCTGCCTCCCGGACAAAGATTGGAAGATGGTTCCAGAGGAGAGGAGCTTGATAGCTAAATGCTCTGGCTCCTGTTCTGCTTTTGTAGACTTTAGGAACCATAAGTAAGCCTGCATTCTGGGAACGCAGTGTTCGAGTGGGGTAATAAGGTACTATGAGCTCTTTAAGATAAGAAGGTGCCTGGCCATTTATGGCTTTGTAAGTAAGGAGGAGAATTTTAAATTCTATTCTAAACTTTACAGGGAGCCAGTGCAGAGTTGCTAATATTGGAGATATATGATCTCTCTTCCTCGTTTTTGTCAGAACACGTGCTGCAGCGTTCTGGAGCAACTGGAGAATATTCAGCAACGAATTTGGGCAGCCTGATAGTAAGGAATTGCAATAATCCAGCCTGGAAGTTACGAATGCATGGACTAGTTTTTCTGCATCATTTTGAGACAAAATATGCCTGATTTTTGCAATATTACGCAGGTGAAAGAAGGCAGTTCTTGAAATTTGTTTTACATGGGAGTGAAAGGACATGTCCTGATCAAAGACAACTCCCAGATTCTTTACAGTGGTGCTTGAGGCCAGCGCAATGCCATCCATAGCTGCTATGTCATCAGAAAGTGAGTTTCTAAGATGTTTAGGGCCTACTACTATAACTTCAGTTTTGTCCGAGTTTAGCATCAGAAAATTGCAGGTCATCCAGGTCTTTATGTCCTGAAGACACGCTTGTAGTCTAGTTAACTGACTGGTTTCTTCTGGCTTCATTGATAAATATAGCTGGGTATCATCTGCGTAGCAATGAAAATTTATTGAATGCTTCCTGATAATCTTACCTAAAGGAAGCATATATAAGGTGAAAAGAATTGGTCCAAGCACAGAACCCTGCGGAACTCCATAGCTGACTTTAGTGAGCACAGAGGAGTCATCGTTAACGTGTACAAACTGAGAGCGATCTGACAAGTAGGATTTAAACCAGCTTAGCGCAGTTCCCTTAATGCCAATGAAGTGTTCCAGTCTCTGCAATAGGATACCATGGTCAATGGTGTCAAATGCAGCACTAAGATCTAATAAGACTAGTACAGAGACAAATCCTTTATCAGATGCAATTAGAAGGTCATTTGTAACTTTAACCAGTGCTGTCTCTGTGCTATGATGCACTCTAAATCCTGACTGGAAATCCTCAAATAAACTATTTTTGTGTAGAAAGTCACACAGCTGATTAGCAACTGCTTTCTCAAGAGTTTTTGAGAGAAAGGGAAGGTTGGATATCGGTCTATAGTTGGCTAAAACCCCTGAATCAAGAGTAGGCTTTTTAAGTAGAGGTTTTATCACAGCTACTTTAAAGGACTGTGGTACGTAGCCTGTTGATAAAGACAGATTGATCATGTCTAATACGGAAGAGTCAATTAAAGGTAATACTTCTTTAAACAGCTTAGTCGGGATGGGGTCTATAATACAGGTTGATGATTTTGATGATGAAATTATTGAAATTAGTTGGTGAAGGTCGACAGGTGTAAAACAATCTAAAACTGCGACAGGCTGAGAAACAGTTTCTACGGTTTCTGTGTGTGAAGACAAAACAGCACCTGTTGACGGCAGGAGCCGATGAATTCTGTCTCTAATACTAAGAATTTTATCATTAAAGAAGCTCATGAAGTCATTACTGTTCAGAGCTAAAGGAATACATGGTTCAACAGAATTACGGCTCTCTGTCAGCCTGGCTACAGTGCTGAAGAGAAACCTGGGATTGTTCTTATTTTCCTCTATTAGTGCAGAGTAGTAGGCTGCCCTGGCACTGCGGAGGGCTTTCCTGTATATTTTAAGACTGTCTTGCCAGGCAAACCGAAATTCTTCCAAATTGGTAGAACGCCATTTCCTTTCTATTTTCCGTGAAGTTTGCTTTAATTTGCGGGTTTGAGGGGTATACCATGGAGCTAACCTCCTCTGTTTAATTATGTTGTATGAAACAATAGCTGTGTCATCAAATGTCTGTTTGCTGATGTATGTGCAATGTGAATGTGCATGAGGTCAACAAACTAAATGTGGAAAATGAACTATTAAGTGAATAAACAGTGAAGAAAACTAAAGTGTGCATAGGAGGATTACTGACATTTGAATCAGGTGGGTGGCAGCAGGTGTGGCCATCACAGTATGTGAACCATCATATGTGAAATGCTATGTAAAATGTGAAAGCACATATGAAATGGTGTGTCATGTATGAAATTACATGGGAAATGTATTTTTTCATGTGATGTCCCAACATTTGTAATTTGAATCTCACATACACTGGAAATTAATCATATTTGAAATATGTAAAAAGCGTTCTTTACACATTTCACATATGACTGGTTTATCACGTGAAATGGTGTGCAATGTTTTTCACATGATAAATTCACATCTATCAAAAAATGCATTATATGAAATATCACATTTGACATGTGTAGTGGTGTATTTCACTTTTTAAATGTTGAAAACTAAATATTGCTATGTGATTTGTGATTTGACTCACTCATGACATGGTTTCCCATGTAACAAACACGGGACATGTCCGGGACACTGAGACATGTCTCAAGTTTGATATCATTCTTTTACAAAAAGTGCACGTGAAATCCATGTTGCACACATAAAACATCCAAAAACCACATAACATGCATATAGTATCACATAATAAATTCATGTCTGTTACAATAAAGCACAAAGATATGCATATGAAGGACTTGAAAATTCTTTTTGACTCATGAATAAAAAATGACATTAAAATAAAAAAAAATAAAACCACGTTTATACGAATATGTGAATTTTAAAGAAATATGAAGTCTCCAAAACGACTTAAGCGTGTTGGTGAATCCGCTTTTTAACCTAATATGCACGTCTAAATGTGATATTCCTCATGTAAAATGTGTTTACATGTGATAAATTCATGTTTTATTGAGTAAGGAATTGTTGGACTTTCTATTTACTAAAACTGTGATTTCGTTATGTATTATCAGCCATTTTTGAATGTTGCATTAGATGTAAAAAAAAAAAGAAAAGAAAAGAAAAGAAAAAAACATTGACATCTCTGCAAAATGATTTTATTTCGTCTTCTTTTAGAATTTGCTTCAGTCAAAAACACACTCAAAATACAAGCAGTTAGACTGTTTTTGATTGCAACTATATTTCAAAATCATAAAGAAACATTTACTTAATAAATACAGTTTTTGCCCGTGTGCTTAAATGTGGAGAGAGTTTCTTTTCTGAGCATATTTACAGTACACCATAAATAACTTTAAGAGATGGAGCACATTTCAGGCTTTGAAAAAAAAAATCCAAACTTGTATAAATATAGGTTCATCTAAGGACTGAAGAGGACAAAAAGAAGAAACTCCAAGAGAAAACGTGTATCCTGCTGTACAAACATGACCACATGACAATAATAAACAGTTGTTTCAGGGATCCGTCATAAAGAATGCAATTAAGGTGCCTTATCTGGCATCCCAAGTTGCATATGATCACAAGTGTCAGTCTTCCTACAGTCACTCAGAAATGATTACCATGGATATCAGGATGGAAAACATACATTTTCCATGGCTTCTGCCATTTACTTGAATGATACTCCAGTTTCTGGTAAAATAAATGTTATAGAAAATATTGTGTATCAAGTCATTTTATTGTCTTGCCAAACAAACGTTTTCCCTCCACCACAATTATTAAATGTGTACTGAGGGAGCAGAAATCCGGTGTCATCTATTCAAATATGTCTAACAATCCATTCAGTATCCATGGTTCTCACTGTGCAGTCGTATACATGAGAGTCAACACAGTCTGCCTTTTTCATTAGTGTCTGTACTTTCCTGCAAGATACTGAAACTGAGAGAAAAGAAACATGAAGAGAATGGTTTTGCATAATAGTCTGTGAAGTTTAATCAGTCTGCATCACTGCAAAGTGCACCACACCCAACCATGTCAATGTCTCCTCATCCAAATAGACTGAAAACCAAGGAGACATCTTAACTCCATCTCTTATAGTGCAAAAGGTTACACACATGGGGAAAAATGTTAGAGCGGAACTTCAGCCATTTTCTGCCCAGCACTCCTTTCCATTTTTTCATCATACCGATTGATTTTGACTAAAATATTATTAGTGTATAGTGACTTATACTGTGACTTACTTTCCTCCTTTCAAAAATAAAATCTGTTAACATTTGGTCTACATTGAGATGAGAAAAAGTTTTGTACCATACAACGCATTTTCTGTTTGTCTGACAGCTGTGACAGCAGTCATGGAGAAATGTTGTCAAATGTACAGCTGGCTCATCAGAGATGTCACATCAGTAAGTATGTTTCCTTTTTGGAGACTGCTGTCCACAACAACATCAGTGGCTTCAGCAAGTGCTCCAAAATGACACATCCAAGTGACACAGCCCTCAAGTGGAGGTAGTAATTACAACAGAGGCATAAGAGGTCATCGAGATGGATGGATAGAACAACAAAACATTGAGAGACCGCTTTTTTTTTCTCATTTCAAAGTGACAGTCAGTGTTGTTTTAAAGCATGACCTTAATCATGTACAAATGGTGTATAGTAGCCATGCCAACAAAGCTTTATCACCAAGTGCTTGCTCATGAGGAAATTTATCTGTAGATAAAGAGCATGGTCTGTACCAGCTCCATATGGAAAGTGTCCTGAGACAACTTCAGCTGTGTTAATTTTAACCCAAACTACTTTGTTTCCCTAAATATAACTATGTCAACAATGTCATTTTTGACAACTAAACTAATGGTTTTGGAAGGCACAGACAGATAAATGAGGTGGTTGTGCTGGTTGGGGCAGAAGATCAGAAAACACTTTTAAGTGTCATTCTAGAGAGCATGGACAGGTAACATAATTTATTGTTTCATTTGGAGGACTTGACATTTAGAGTTTACACATTAAAATCATCAAAGTCTGCACACTTTTGTTGCTGGTGACCACTCTGACCAGTCTCTGCTCCACCATAAAGACCAAACCATATAGAATTAAAATGGCAGCAGACATAAAGTCTATATAGCAGAGGTCCTCACAGGTCCGCTCAGTTCCTAGTACCTAAGACCAAGTCAGGATCTGAGTCGGGTCAGGGTCTAAATTATATTTAGTCGAATCTAAGCAGACTCGCTACCAGCTTACCCCTTACCCTATATTTTACCATTGCTGCTCACTGACTGGTGGAGCATCATGCTGCTGCCATTGTTGGTGTTCTCTCTCTGTTCTCTGTTTGGGTCTGGTTGGGTCAACCATGTTTTGGAATGGGTCTAATTTTCCTGCCGTCTATTCAAATCAGGCCCAATTACCTTTCAGATTTGGTCTCACTTTTTTGAAAATGAACCTATTTTGGATCTGGTCTAACACTTTATACCCAATTTTGGGCCAGAGGGAGCACCAAATTAATCAAGGTTACATAAAGTAAACTTAGGTGAAAAGCTGCAGGCATCACTATAATTATGTGATCTTGTTGTATCCTCTTGAGAATATTCACATAGCACTCGTTCATAGAAAAATGCACGGACATGTTCTTTTGGCTTTAGAAATTGAGTAATGTTTAGTTTGTAATATAGCCTCAGTGTAACTCTATAATTAAGCAGCAAATGAGATTAGGATCAGAATTGATCGGTATGATGGAAAAACAAGCCAGCAGGATCCAGAATGACAACAGCTTAATTTTGTAAGGGAGCTCACCAGTTCAGGCTGTATGACTGCTGTCCCACTGTGTGTGTGTAAGATAAGTGTTAGCTGCCATTGGTGATAATGACAGAGGTGCCTTTGTGTCCGGGGTTCTGCTCTGCCGGTACACGGAGGTGAGGAGTCATATCAAGGTGGGTGGGGCCCGTGCTGGCAGAGGTACAGTAGCCCCGGAGGCTCTCTGGGTCACAGAGGTGCTCCAGAGTGTAGCCTGTCAGGGAGTAGGCTGTATGCTTGTCCAAGTAGGGCCGTGGGTGGGAGTGGGAAGGGTAGAGGGCTGGGGCCGGGGTGGGAGAAGTGGAGCATGGGGCTGGCCGACCAAACGGGTGGTGTAATGGCAAAGAAAGGGGACACAGGTCTGTCTGGAGGTAGTCTTTGGGCTTGTGGAGGCGTTCAGACCCTGGACTGCTCAGCCTGGATAAGGGGGCAGGACTAGGTGCAGGGCTAATCACCTGGCTCAAACCTCGACACAACACAGTCTGTATTGGCAGGGACCCTTGAGTATACTCAGGAGTGAAGCATGGACCAGGGCCCTTGGGCAGTCCATTGGCCGGCCCCACTGGAGCATCTGGATGGCCTTTGCGCAGCTGCAGTCGACTTTCTTCTTCCTTGATCATCTGTTGTGTCGCTCGGATCAGTGTCTCGATCTTGCTGGGTTCCTGTGGGCTGCAGCGGTAGTGGTCAGCTTGGTACCGATCCCCTGAGTCACTGGCTGAGCCTCCATCTGGAGAGCTGACCACACTGTCCTCATCCCAGTGGCCCCGGCCTGCAGGAGGACACAATGAAAACAGTCAGTACTGAGGAAACATTAACAAGAATTTTCATCATAGCAACCATAGCTACTCTTGGCTTCCACGGGTACCTCCTACTTTTGAATGACTCTTGTATGAACAAATGAAAACAAGACAAATACTAACTACATGGCACACCAGCAGAATATGATGCATAAAGAATGGTGTTTACTGTATTTACTGTCATGGACTGAGCAACTACAGCAAGCACCTTTAATCTGTCTATCAGGGGCTCTGGGTATTGCATTGGTGGAAGAATATCAGCACAGAAAACCATTCGTTGGGAGGTTCAGTCTAAAATAGTCAAGGTTTCAACTGTCCATATAGTTTTGTGTCTTCAGTGGACATGGACTAGGTCTTAGTCCTCACCATGGTAGCTGTGGATGGCTGTGATGTGCGGCATACTGCTGTCATATCCCTCATGGTTCTCCAAGGAGCTCTTGCTCAATGGTAGGATGGACCGGGTGGTGCCCCACCACGCATCCCTGCCATTCGGAGGTGCTCCTAGAAAATATCGCCCTGCCTCACATCGACCACGCTCACAACTTTGACCTTGACCATGCACATGGAGGTGTGCATGGCCGTCGCTGGTGGAGTGATGCTGCTCCTCAGACAGGCTGTGGCAGAGCGTGCGAGGATCTGTGAACTGCCTGTACACACAGGAGGCATCAAGGCCTTCACTATGTTCCAATAGCTGAGGGGAGGCTGAATCAGTAAGGGGGCTGCTGCCCCATGGACTGTCCTGGTCTGACTCTGACCGCTCCGTCTGGAAACTAGGATACTGCAGTGACAAAGGCGGGTAGGGAGAGAAGAAAAGAGATTATAGAAAGTCTTCAGATGAAGTGGCACATCCTCTGAGAACCACAGTTGAGACCAGTGACTATGAACAGCTGACTACCAAATTCGGTAAGTAAATTGTCCGGCTTTGTATACTTATTGGCTATATAAAGTTAGCTAGAATGTTACCCACATACCCAGGGACAACACCAGGCTGTATGGCAAATTTGGCGTAAACTCCACAGTTGAAATTGCTGGTCATGTGGCACACTTGGGTACAGAAAAACTTTTCCCAATACATAACAATTGAAACTACTGTACAGTAATGAAGAAAATTTGCCAAGTGTCTCACAAACACTTTTAAAGGCCAAGCAAAAATCAGAAGTCACAAAGACACCGGTAGGTTATCCTCATTCTGCTTATATATGCAAGAGTCAATGCCTCAGCCAGTGAAGCACTATAATCAGCATGTGCTGATGTGGGCTTCAAAAATGCAATTTTTTTTCTGTTTAATTGACCAACTTTAGTTGGAATGCATGGAGCACTATCATGGAACAAAGTATCCAGCTCTCTGATATAGGATATAATTTTGTATATATTTTTCAAGGTGTCTTACAGCAACATCTTAAAAGACATCATAGGGGACAAGAAACATGAGCTGTCAGACCATGACACAGGTTAGAAATGAACCCACAGGTAGGCCAAACTTATTTCGAAGGCAAAATGAATGCAAGGTAAAATGATTATCTAAACTGTCTGTTGTGAACATCTATCACAGTTTACACATTACTTCCTGGGTCTACTTTCACTTACCATACTTCACAATACTAGTTGTGTGCACATAGTTTTCCTGTGAAATGAAAGATTATTACGTCATTGCTCTAACATTTTGGGTGCACTCACTTTCTGTTTTACCTCCAAGCAAAGTCCATGGAACAATTTTCTGTGGCTTTTCAGATTCAGGGTTGCAGTGGCAGCAAGCTAAGAAGAGTAGCCTAGACATCCTTCTTCCCAGCCAGAACTGTTTTAAGGCCATATGGGATAAATAAAACCTCCAGGAGACATGCTAATCAGATGCCCAAACAACCTCAACTGACTCCTTCCAGTGCAAATGAGGCAATAGGTCCATTATGATGACCACAGTCTCCCTGAGAAGGAAAACTCATTTAGGTTGCTTGTACTTGTGATGTTGTTCTTCCAGTCATTACCCAAATAAAGTGGGTTAGATAAACTGGCTAAACTGTTGGCTTTTCTACAACCTGTCTGATCGTCTGACTGCTGGAGTTCCTTGCTTTGCTGGACAACATCACCCATCATACATATTCTCAGATAACAGCAATTTCTTTGGTGAGTACAATGTTATCCTAAACTAAAGAAATCGTTGCAGCTCTGACATGAAGCTTTTCTGTCTTGGAGACCCTTGTACTGTGTGTTCACCTCAGCATCACATCATATGTTTGTTTGAAGTTCAGCAAGTTAAATACATGAAATTCTCACCTGTGTGTATGGCGAGAGTCTAGCTTTGGTCTTGGGCCGGGATACTCTGCTCTTGGGAGTTCTGCAGTTCTCTGTGAGTCTGCTAGTGGTGCTGCTGCTGTAGGGGTAAGAGGCCTTTGACGTGGCCTGGTCCAGAGAGAGCTGGAGGCCTTTGTACTCTGGCTCCCTACAGACAAAAACATAAATTCCATGAGGTGCTTTCACAGTAATATTGTCAATTGCATTTGCATGTCATACATTTAATACGGTTCCTAATTACACAAGGAGCGATCCTAGTCCCCTGGAAAGGCTCTTTATTGAAGAACGCAAACAGCCCATATGTACCTGCGTGTTTGGCTTTTCTCTAGATGCAAAAACCCATTAACATCTGTTTAGCAATTAGAGCCGCATCATGATGCTGAGAGGGCCAGCATCCAGAGAGATGTGTATTTGTGTTTCTATGGGTGTGAGTGCCACTGCTGGGAGGGGTGGGGGTGTGCTAAGAGGGCTGGAATGGCTGTTGGGATGCTTGTTTTACCAGAAGGATTGAAGCAAGGCTTTCAACAAACACTCTGCAGAGGGAAAGCTGTCCAATCAAATATACTGGGAGATTAAAGGCTATGTCTGGCTGAATCAGGCCCATAGGAGAAGCTTGGACATCTCTTTACTGGGAAAAGGGAATTGATTTCTCACTAAAGTGTCCTACAGCTCTCACCATGGATAATGCATCAAGTTTGAGACAACAGAAAACCTGGACAGGGTTTACTTGAGACAAATAGTGATCCATCATCTAAGCATATTCCCCCCGTTACATTCTCTCTCCACACAAACACAAATTCATACATGTTGATGAATTTCCTGTCTGTATGTATACAGACATTGTTATGTTCACTAAATGTGACAAAAGGTAGATGGTTCAATGAAAGTATTTGTACTGGGCACTGACATTGTGTTCACTTAAACGGAGAAGGTTGGACTTTGTGCATAAGATAGCAGAGTGACGAGTTTGCTTTAAACCAGAATAGAAGGCAGCAGAAGTGATTAAACAGACAGGGTAACTTCTGTGAGCAAAACATGTGGTTATGTGCTTTTGCTGCAGACATACCTTTATTCACAGGATTGCTAAATCACTGTCAGGTTGTGGTAGCAGTGGCGGGTGCAGAGGTTATCAGAGCTGAACACACACTGGGAGTTCACATGCAGGTGAAGTGGCCTTATCAGCTGTGTTATCTGTGGTTGTATACACTAAAGCTACCTGGCAAAGCAACTCTGCTCCTGATAACAACACAAAAAAGAAGCCATACTGCTTCATGTCCACCATCTCCGCGTGGCTCAATCCATATAGTGTCTCAAAAAGACTTACAAAAGCAGACCAAGGAGGGAAATAAGGCTGTATTCCCCTCACAGTAAGATGGAGCCCATAAACGGTCATCAAGTTTACAGCCTATTAATTAAAAGGCCATAAACACAAAGCTGTTATGGATTTGATGTAGTAGGTACAGGAAATGTGTGTCAAGCTGTTCTCTGCCTCAAAATGCAGCCAGCCATGCTGCTTAATGGAGGGTTTTATACGCCTTATTCATCCACATGCTCACTTGTACATCTGTGAAATATGCACATTAGGGGCAATAAAATAATAAGATAACATGCAAGTAAATATTATCCCTCTCTTAATAAGAGTGTGGCTCATGCAGGTAGAGTCTCTGCGATGATTACAGGTTGATTTTATCGGAAGCAAAGTAGCGGCTTGGCATGAGGATTTTCATGGCAACCAAGTGCTTTTGGTCTGTTTGTGCAGGATAAAGACCCACCAGTGCATCCCAGTCCAGCCAGATATGCTTCAGCTTCTGCCTCTGTTTATATACTCTGCAGGCTGAACTGCCAGTCTTAGATAAACTGTACCAGGTGACTGACGCCGCCAGAGAGGTCGCCACAGGTAACAGCCAACACATGCACACACTTAGCAAAGTTAATAACAAAGGGCTAAGAAATTCTGACATAACTGGCATTTGAGAGAGCAGATACAGTGGAAAAGAAGAAACAAAATGTCTACCATCAAAGGTAGAAAGAACAGGAAAGACTTGGTTTTCTGAAAAAAAAAAAAAATCATAATCACATTTCCTTTGTTTCATCACACAACAATAAAGCCTAAAAAACTGAATATGACTTGACAAACTTTCTTCATTCCCAGATTCAGCAAACCAAACACATGTCATATTTCCAATTAACCTCCAGTTAATTGCTTCACAGCAACTATTTGCGTAAATCTCTAGTACCAACACTCATTATCTTATCAAAGCAGAGAATGACAACACAACAGATCTACGGCACCCCTCTCTGCCCCAGAGCTGCCAGACACTTCAGTCATTTCACATCACACCCATATGACTGACAACTGTCAGGTATCCTCAGTCTACCCCTACAAGTCTATATAATAGAGATCCACAACATTTTCATGTCAATCAATGTTTTGTTTTGCTATTCTCTTTCAATAATTGATACACTATGGTGATTCAACCTATAGTAAGTTTGTGTCACAGCTTTTTATATTTATGTCCAGTTTGGACAAAAAAGAACATTACTGGAACATGTCTACAAGCTGCTTTTAGGTCAGAAAGGTTGCAAGAGCTGCAGTGAGTGTTACATACATACAGTAATCTTCCATCAGTCCATCAAATCTCCAACCCTCTGAGGGTTAATCAGTCATCTTTAATTTTTTTTTAAATAAGGGGTCACACCCTGTCTACACTGGGCATGTTTGTCCATCTAATGGAATGGATGTACATGTCAGCTGCTGCTGATGTGCAGCCTTAACTGTATATCAATGAGGACAAAGTGGTACAGTTAATGCTGGTGTTTTTCTATATTTTTCTTATCATCAAATCCAGTAAAAAGACCAAAACCAATAATTTGTTGATCCACCTTCATATGCCCTGTCCTGTCCATGATACTGAACCCCAAGCCTGCTGGCTCCCACTGAAGACATCAATCATTAAAAATGACTCACAGATTTATAGTTTCATTTTTTAAGAAGGTTCGCCAATTTCTTAGAACAGTTGGTCAGTATAGTTTTTATCAAATGTTACCAAGTCATGTATATTGCAGTTTTTAAAACAATTAATTGTCAGGCGAACACTGTAACAAATTGTATTTATCATAACAGGTTTACGACACACATGTAGGTTCTGAGCATATGGCCAAAAAAACCTATACCATTTGCAAGGCTGTCTTTTTTTTACATGAAAAAATACAGGTTCCAGTTCTGCCACTGTACAAATGGCAGCCAGCAACAATTGTTTTTCCTGCTCTTTTTGTGAATTTTTATTTTATGATTTTATTCCACACAGCTATGGACTGTCACTGCCAGATGCTTCTGCAAAGAGTCTGGGAGTTTTCTTTGATCAGGATGTGTCCTTTAAGTTACAGATAAAACAAATTTATCACCTACATAACACTGCAAAAATCAGGCACATCCTGTCTCAAAACGATGCAGAAAAACTAGTCCATGCATTTGTTGCTTTCAGTCTGGATTATTGCAATTCCTTAATATGCTGCCCAAATTCATTGGTAAATACTCTCCAGATGATTCTAAATGCTGCAGCATGTGTTCTGACAAAAAAAAATCACATTTCTCCAATAGTAGCCACTAAAATCCAGAACAGAATTTAAAATCCTTCTCCTTACTTACAAAGCCATAACTGGTCAAGTACCATGTTATTTTAAAAAGCTCATAATAGCCTATTACCCAATTACCCAAAATTATTACCCAAAATACCCAAAATGCAGGCTTACTTATAATTTCTTAAGTCTCCAAAAGCAGAATGGGAGCCTGAGCTATCAAGCTCCTCTCCTGTGGAACCATCTTCCAGCCTTTGTGCAGGAGGCAGATGTCCCTACATTTAAGAGTAGGCTTAAAACTTTCTTTTTTGATAAAGCTTACAATTAGGACTGGCTCAAGCTTGCCTTGGACCAGCCCTTAGTTATGTTGCTGTAGGATTAGACTGTCCAAGCTCATCTTTTCTTCTCGCCCTCTCCATCTGTATGCGTTCATGTCCTACCAAGGCATGTTGCTGGCTTAGCATCTTCCCCAGACTTTTTGTGCTTTGTCATCTAGCAGGTTCCCATGGATAGTGGTTGAACCTGGATTGTGGATTATAGCTATGTCTCCTGCCATGGTCTTGCCTGACATCCACTGCAACTGCAACAACTATTAGTCATACTTCCATTACTATTACATCCATAGTGCTGCATGACGCACATATACTATCTGTTATCTGTCCAATGCGTACATATATCACATACATAAATACATCATATATGTATATATCTGCCCTGCAGTCGGCTGGCGACCAGCTCAGGGTGTACCCCGCCTCTCGCCCGTTGACAGCTGGGATAGGTTCCAGCCCCCCCCCAACCCCGAAAGGGATAATCAGGGGTATAGAAGATGAATGAATGAATGAATGAATATATGTATATATCAATAACAAGTCTATTAATAGAGCTGCCACTGTTACTGTGATTACATTTCTGTCTCTGTCTGTGTCTGTGTCTCTGTCCCTCCCTCTCTCTCTCTCTCTCTCTCTCTCTCTCTCTCTCTCTCTCTAACCCAACCGGTCAAGCCTGGTTCTGCTTGAGGTTTCTGGGAGGGAGAAGGTTTTTCTTTGCCACTGTCGCCAAGTGCTTGCTCATGAGGGTATTATTGGGTCTCTGTAGATAAAGAGTATGGTCTGTATCAGCTCTATATGGAAAGTTGTGTGTTGTGAGGCAACGTCTGTTGTGATTTCGCACTATATGAATAAAATTGAATTGAACTGAATTAAGCAGAGAACAGACATTGACTTTAAATTCAGTTACAGCAGACAACTGCTAACTATTGTTAGCCACCCTGCAGGTCAGGACAGACTATCAACCTCTGCAACTTCACCTCTGGTAACCAGAGATTATGCCTGATCTAAGATCAGCATTCAGAGCCCCTTTTCAGTCTGTCCCTCTCATGGGCGCAACCTTTAAATTCACTACCAGATAGCTAGAGCAGCTAGCCACCTGGAGGCAAATGCTGACACATGCAGTCATGACTGTTGTGACTCAACACAGCTAATGTAGCCAGCCATCATCTACGTTACCTTCTGACCTGTAGTGCAGGATGCTTTTCTCTCCCTTCTGGCAGTGAGAGTAATTAGACAAACACTATCAATGTGCTTATGATGCCATAGGCTCCTCCATACTCCTAGTTGCTGTGGCCTACTCCGATGCTATGATTAGGCTCCTCTTCAGCTCTGGCAAACCAGCCATTGCTGACTGATGTAAAATGCATTACGACAGGTGGACCAGCATGGGAATGTCGCCACAGACACCAGATTTAAAAACTCTGGTATACTGTGAAATACAGAGATTTACCTCAGAGTGATTGGCTCAATCTGCATTGACTGAACTCGTTTGGCAAGAGCTTGAATGTAACAGAGTCAATTTATATGTAAAGGTCTAAGTCAATATATTGGCCAGCCCTATGTGAATACATAACTAACTACACAGCACAACCAAGACATAAACATAACAGCATTGTCTGTCATCTAGCAGCATTTAGGAACACAGTCAGATACTCACGTGAGAACATAGTTGACACTGACGATGCAGTGGGGTCGGGATGATCGGCTGTTGTGTACAATGGTTGCATAACTTTGAATCCAGACCCAGCCTCCATGTTTGGCCAAGAAACGATAGTACTTAGTTGTGACCTGACCTTTCACCAGCACTACAAGAGATGGGAAAGAAATTACAGCAAACAATCACGATTGTGGAAAAAATCCAAACAAAATGCAGCATTTGCAGTACTAAATGGCATTCACATATCGAAATATAGCTGCAAATTACAATAAGGAAAAGAAAAAAGGAAAAAAGAAAGATCTGAAATTGGAAAACTGCGCTGAATGTATTTTATTTTATCTTATGGCATTGTGAATGAAATGAGCTGTTTTATAGTAACAAATATTAAAAATTATGGATTGCATGAAATTTCGCTCGAATGATTTAAAAAAAATAAGGTTAAGCAGCATAACAACAAAACATCCTATATGATATGACAACATAACGTAACATAATGTAGCACCATAGCATTAAAAAACATAGCACTGTATAGCCTGATGTGATGTGTCTGTACTTGAACAGTGTGTGTGTGTGTGTGTGTGTGTGTGTGTGTGTGTGTGTGTGTGTGTGTGTGTGTGCCTGTGTGTGTGTGTATATTACTCATGTTGTGGGGACATAAATCTGTTTACACAGTCACACTAATTTACAAAAGTCCCCCTAATGTAAATGATTACATTTTAGGGTGAAGACTGGGGTGAAGAGTAGGGTTACACAAGGAGTGGTTATGATTATGGTTAAGGTAAGTCTCCAGGAGATGAATGTATGTCTATGTAAGTGTCCTGAAAAATTATGGAAACACAACTGTGTTTGTGATTGTGCATGTCTGTGTGTGTGTGTGTGTCTGTAGAGAGATTTTGTAGAAAGGTCAAACAAACCTAACTCACACAAGTGATGAGCACAGCGCAGGTGGAAGGAGTCACAGCTGTGGACATGATGGTAGAGAGTCTTCTCTATTAGATCCTGGGGCTCATAGCCTGTCAGCTCTGCAACCCTGGGCAACACACACACACACACACACACACACACACATATATATATATTCTAAGGGTACACTCACATACACATTTTCACACAAAATACATAACAAGCAAAAACATAGAAGAACTCACATCCACACCCTCACACTGTACATGCATATAAACATGTATCCTGGTGCAGGCAAGTACGGAACACTGAGTCATTCAGAACATACCGTGAGTCGAGGAAGATGAGCTTCATGTCCAGGCTGGCTCTGAACATGAACATGTTGCTGTGCAGCTTGATCTCAGTGACAGCGCTGGGTGGCAATGAGTGGCCGACAGCCACCAGCCCCACGTTCTGATAGCAGCCGTCAAACGGAGACATGTCCAGGCTGTACTGACGGATCTTCAGGTAGCCACTACAGTGGATCACCTGGGCCAAAAGTTCACAGATGGATACAAAAAGTATGAATATCAATCCACACATGTTCCAGTAGTCCTTAGTCCTATTCCCCTGCTCCCTGCTAAATTTAGCAATCCTGAAAACATCATTATCCATGCCAGTTGCAATAATGTCTCCAACCAGAGATTAAATATCTTAAAACATGATTTTAGCAGGCTGCTTGATCTTTTCAATGAATCTGGGAAGCGGGTCTCTCAGGTTTATCTCAGGTCCTATCCCCTCTTTTTAACGAGGCACTGGAGGATTTAGCCAGATCCTCAGCCTCCACACCTGGCATCAGTCGGCCTGCCCAACCCGCAACATCTTTTTCATTGACAATTTTAATCTCTTTTGCACTTGTCCCTCATTTTATAAGAATGGTGGCATGATTGATTTGAGTAGATCCCCCTTCTGGCTTCTAAGTCCCCACTCATCTCTAAACTCTGCCATTTCGATCTCTGTGATGATTACAAAAAGGCTGAGCAAGAAGTTTTCAATCCATATGGGTACCAACCATAAGAACCTGAGGCCAGCTGCTGCTGCCTCTCCCACCTGTTTTTCTGTACCAAATATCCCTGTTAAGCTGCCCCTCCTGTATGTGAGTAAACATTTGAACATTTATTTAAAATTAAGAATTAATTTTTGTCTCTGTTACCCTGTTTGACTTCTTGCTTTTAACTGAGACCTGGCTGAAACCTGGTGATCAAGCCCCGAGAACTGCTGGCCATCATGGAGGCCTCATAGTCATTTTTAAAAATCTTGTCAGATGTTGCCCACTTGCTTTTAAATACTTTTTTTGAGAACTATATGTTAAAAATGTGGTGCCCTGAGCCATTCCTATGTGTAGTTGTTTACCGCCCACCTCACCCAAATCCAGATTTCCTGCCTTCCTGAATTCCTTCCTGAATTCACTGATATGTCCTTCACTGCGCTGAATTATGAAGTTATTTTAGCTGGAGATTTGTACATCCATGTTAATGATTCCTGAAACAGATTTGCTAATGAGTTTTTAAATACTTTTTGAAAACAGTCTTTTAATCTTGTTCAAAATGTGTCTGGGTCAACTCATACACGTGGCCACACCTTTAGTTTTTACCCTGGGCCACCACCTGCACTAATATTCTGTTACTGTTGCTCCTCTGAAGACCAGACAAGCTAAACGTAAATCTCAGCCCTTGCTTAACAACACTGCACACAATTTTTGACAGAGCTGCAAGAAGGTTAAACCGGCCAGAAATGGAAAAAACAAGCTACAAATCTCCTATGATATGCTTGCAATGTGATATGCTAACCTGATTCAATACCAGGACTCAAGGTCCTGGTTCAAAGTTGCAAGGGCAAAATACTAATAATACTGACTTAATATCAAACAACTGTCACAGACCCAAAGTCCTTTTTAGCACTATAAATGCTGCTATGAAACCAACAGGCATTACTACTCCTGATCCTCCACAAAAAATTTCCTCAACTTTTTTGTTGACAAGATAATTGATATTTGAAGGTAAATGTCACCTTCCTCTTTGATACATGTGAATCTGTGTCTCTTTCCTTTCTGTGGGAAGTAGTTTGTTATTTGTTAAAACATTTGAAGCTTGAATGAATTAGCTCTTTTAAAAGTTCACAATGATTTGTTACTAGCAGCAGACAATGGGAACTGTGCTGATTTAATACTTTTAGACTTTACCATTGTATTTGATACTGTCCATCATAAGATGGTTATCACCAGATGTGAACGATGGGTTGGAATTCTAGCATAGTTCTAAATTGCTTTAAGTCATACCTGGAAAATCTAAGTCTTTCTGTCAGTGTGGGGAATGCCTCTTCCTCCTGTGGGGTTCCTCAGGGCTCTGTTTTTGCTGTCCTTCTGTTCTCTCTGTATATGCTCCCTCTGGGTCCCCTGATTGAGAAGCATGACATCTCCTTCCATTGTTTTGCAGATGACACCAAGCTATACCTTCAACTAAAATGTCACAGCCCTCAGTCATTGCAGCCTCTATTTGATTGTCTCCAGGGCATTAAAGACTGGATATCCCAGAACTTTTTAATGCTAAATGAACCGATAATTGGGATGGTTTTCTTTGGCCCTCCTGAATCCACCAGCTCTCTTTGTGAAACGCTCAGCTCAGTGTCATCCTTTGTGAAACCCTATGCAAAAATTCTTGGGATGATTTTTGATTCCATATTTAAGTTTGAAAAACAGGTCAATTACGTGGGGGAAGCTTTTTCCAACTGCAAACCTTCACAAAAGTAAAATCCTTCTTATCATTCCAAGATTCTAAAAAAGTAACCCATGCTTGTATTACCTCTCGCCTTGACTTTTGTAACTCCTGGTACATGGCAGTCTGTCAGTCTTCACTTTCACGTCTGCAGTTCCCGTAAACGAGAACATAATCCCCTCATGCTCGCCTCCCTCCGTTGGTTCCCTCTCAGTTTTAAAGTCTATTTTAAAGGCATCATTATTTATTTTTAAAGGTCCTCACGGATTGGCTCCCTCTTACCTATCTGACCTTTGACTTTCTTATACCCCACCAAGAACACTCAGGTCCTCTGACCAGTCACTTCTGCTTGTCCCTCAGGCTCAGCTCAGGGGTGACCACACTTTCTCAGTTTTGGGCTCCAGTCCATGGAACAAACTGCCCCACCACGTCAGACGCGCCCCCTCTATTGAATCATTCAGAGCACAGCTCAAGGTCAATCTCTTTTCTTTGACTTTCCAGCATACTCACATTTCTACTAAATGGGCTTTTCGAATGGCTGTTTTATCAGATCTTAAAGCACTCTTTGATTTCATCTTGATCTCTGCTGGGGTAGATGCATGATGTATGTTGTCTGCTCTGTTCTTGTTTTCCTCTGCATATGTTTACAAAACACTTTGGTCAACTCGTGTTATTCTACATGTGCTATGGAAATACTTTTCACTTGACTTTTGACTTGACATCCTTAAAATTTTAACCACTACTGGTAAAGTATTTTAATTGTAAAATTGTCATGTTGTTCATTCCATCAATCACTGCACATACTCAAGGTGTCATGAGCACTGCAGCCTGTAGTGGCCACTAGCAAGGCTTCAGATGTTTAGTCTTGTTATCCTTAAACACAGTGCAAACATCTTGGGCAATCACCAGAAATATATTTGGAGAGCAAGCCTAAAAATTACATTTGGGAGCTGCTTATTTGTTGACCTGCAGTACATCTAAGAATTTATCACACATGAATGAATTTAAACTCATTATAAGGTTTCTCAGTTTGGCTTTTCTGAGTTTTGTGTATATTTTGGTAAAACTGTCCATGAGGACCACATCTACAGTGCATTATGGGTGCATTCATAATGAATTATAATGCATGCATAATGTTTTATGACAGCAGGTAAATTTTACTTGCAGTTCTCTGCATTTTGGCTTCTTAGATAATAATCACTTACAGTGCAGCATAAATTTTTTTAAAAGTATGAAAATACATTGCACTTTACTTACCACCAACAGAAAGCATTATAGATGTTTATGAGTGCAGTCATAAAGCATTATGAATTAATTATAATTAATAATAATCACTATGAAAGCCCCCATAATGCACTGTGGAAAGCGTCTTCATAGAGAGCGTTACAGTTATTTAGTTTTTTTTTTTGATTGATTGATTGATTGATTGATTGATTGATTGATTGATTGATTGATTGATTGATTGATTGAGTGGTCCATGTCAAAACAATTATGAAGTAATAGGAAATAAAGACAGCTGTACTCATGTCAGTTTAGCAGCATAGCTGTACTACCTTGTAGCCTCCACAGGTAAGACCAGCATTTCTTTTAGCGAGGACGCATTTCATTCTCAGAAAGAAGGAGCGTTCCATCTCATATTCTGCAGAGAATTAAAAAACAAGTTACTTATCCTGTATGATGAGTCCACAACAATTACAGTATAACATGCCTGGGTTGTTGATTACCGTGGACAAAGTGTGAATGGTAAGGCTGGTGTGCTGTGAGGACGGCAGTCATTTCATCATGATCTGCTGGATGAATGTATTCATAAATGCTGTTTCCCGTCAACTCTACCTGTTGAAATGAACACTGATCTCAGAAGTGTGACACATCAGGCGCAGTAAATCAAAGGAGGTCACATTAAGCCTGTCAAACCAACCTGCGACAGGCCCAAGTGGACGGATGCTGTTTCTGATATGTACATTATTTTCCCATCTGGAGCAACCACAAAAATGAAGCCATCTAATGTCTGAAAGAAAGAACAAAAAGATTTTTATTAGATGAGATACCAACACCAGGCCAAAAATGATTTGCCTCTTAATAAAGTTAGAATTATTGTCATGTATACACTATAGTGTCGTATTAATGTGATAGCTGCTGTTGCCACAGCAGACAAACTGACTGCTGCAACAGCATCAGAACAAAATAATGATTTGAAGAAAGGAGTGAAATAACAAACACAAACGACAATGACATGTAATATGTTTTAAAGGAACAGTTTAATTAAAGACTCAGTTCATAAAGGTCAATCTAATGAAGTCTAATACAACAGCCCTGCAATTAATTGTACCTGTTCACTTTTTGCTTTAAAGAGGTGTTAATTCAACTTTAAGGTCATTTTGGAAGCTGCCGTTTGTGCTGCTGCTGAAGTGGAATTCATTGTATTGAGTCGTGTTGGTAATGTTTTGTTGACACATTTTTAACAATTAAAAGCCGAACATTATTACCTTTGTGAAGGTAGGATTTAGTACTGGCTGCTATAACACACTGCATTCAGTCAGCTAGGTCTACCTAATAGACTACTAACTGAGTGAAAGAATATATTATTATTACCCTTTGTCAAATTAACTGATAACAATAACAACAATAATAAGGAACACTGCTAATAATAGTAATATGAACCTCTCTAGATATGAAGCTCTTATTTAGCATATACAGCTTGTTTGTCAAACCAGCAGAACTACATTGTCATCATGAAACTTAATTTAAGGCCAGTCTGTTTTCTGTAGACCTGCTGAAGCCTTGTAGCCCTCTGCTCCTTTTTTGCTTCTCTGTAACTGACAATCCTGTAGGCCTGATCAGCTCACATGAAGCTCTGCTTGGCACTCTTCGATGTCTGTCTGACCAGTATGAGCCAACCTGTGCTTGTCTCTGGCCGGCCTGTAGCCCTGCTCCATTGTGTTGCTGCTGATGTGAGAGGGGCTGCAGGACAGACTGAGGCTGTGCGTGACCAGGAATGTGTTCAGCTCATTTCACTCTTAAAGCACATGAATGAAGGCAGCAGGAGGCAGATGGCAGCAGCCACTAAAGCCCCCACACACAGTCTACATATGGCCGAATGGTAATAATAATAATGATAATAATAATTATGATAGTAATAATAAGTATATCTTGTTCGGGTGAATTTTCCAAAGAGCTAAGCTAATTCTTCATTCATTGTAATGAACATATAAGGGCCTTTTAGATTACCTTGTGGCAGCTCACTCACTTGCAAACCCCAAAGCTCACAATTTGTTCCAGTTGCGTTTAAAGTGTGAATATTCCAAACCACAGAAGTAAGTACCTGTAAGAGATGGGAGCCTAATTCCTGGCTGACTCCATCCAGAGAACTGCTGCGGCTCACATGACCCCAGGACTCCCCAAGGCCTGGAAACATATCACACACACACACACACACACACACACACACACACACACACACACACACACACAGGATAAAATTTAAAATATCATTTGCTTATAAGAAATATAGAAATGTCACATTGCACAATGAAAGTAGAGGGGGAACAATATGTTGGAAAGCCTTACAAAACAAGAGAGGGTGTAATTCTATATTTTAGGCTATATATTCTAATGTCTGAGTGAATAATAGATGTTCACAACAGATTCGTAACCTTAATCTGTAAATGAAATCTTATTGTCAGTACATTATCTCCACAACTGAAGGGGCCACAGCACATGTAAGAACAAATAATGGTGACAATAATGTCTGTGCCCCATAAACTGGATTTACAGACTAATAGACTGTTCTTTATCCTTCAGTACACAGCTACTGAATAGGCTTTCAATCTCAAGACTATACACACACTTAAGTGCATCATATGACCAGAAAAAAACTGCAGGGGAATCAGAGACAGTGGGAAGGGGGAAATGTCGCTCAACTGAAGGTCCACTGCACACACTCGTTAAACTGCAGCCGTGAGCATCACAAATCTGAAATCAACCAGTGCAAACTGCTACAATGTGTTAAGCTTACTGTCTGAAGCCTGCAGCTCTAAAAATAAACCAAACCTAAAATTAGACTCGGAGCAGACTTTTATCGAATCCGGATCATTGGAAATGCTGTAGCGTGAAAACATTTTCATAAACCCTTCACAGCAGTAGTAAAAAAAAATATATGTGAGACGGTGTGGTGCGCAGAGCTGAGAGGACAGAGCAGTGGAAGTGTGTGCAGCAGCGCTCCACATTGACATGCAAATCCCGCTCTGCAGAACAAACAGGCGGCGTGCATGCAGGGATCACAGCGCCCCGCCGCCTCCACGCTTCATATGGACCTAATATGGACTTCACGTTTGCATGAAAACACAATCAAATTACCCCCCAAAATACTCACGAGTGAAAAAAAATCGCTGGCTTCCTTTTCATATCGAAGATGAATAAATATAAACATACAGACTTTAAACTGGCAGAAGCAAACAGCGCTGTGGGAACACGAGCTGAACCAGAAAACAGCCAAATGTCCGCTGTCCTGTGCTCTGAGAGCAGGGGCCTCCCTGACGTTTGCCTCTCACAGGCCGACATTAATCCCGTTTGTCTCAGTAATAATAATAATAATAATAATAATAATAATAATAATAATAA